>JALIZH010024206.1:0-235561 GCA_030522465.1 Rhipicephalus appendiculatus
GGACTCTGGTAAAACTGATTCCAGCGCCCTAAAGCACACCATCGCAGCTGGGAAAACGTCACCCACCGTCACCAGCGTCAGCGAGTTCAAAAAACCCGCTCCCCCCCCCCCCCCCGTGGGGCTCACTCTTTCGCATAATAAAGTTTGATCAATCAATCAATCAGCGAATGGAGCGACGGTTGCGCGAAAGGTCACTCGTTCACCGTTTGTGTGAGAGCTCGACAGAGGGCGGGAGGCGTACTGGTTCGTGTCGCGGTTTCGAAGCCAGTGAAGAGAATCGGGGCCGCTGTCGCATAGCAAACTTTTGCCTCTCCTTCCTAGAAGGACTTCCGTGAAACGTGCTAGTTCGTTCGTAGCCCTTGCGATGCAGTGACACCATGAAAAGGCACGGTTCGAATTCCAAGCAAGCGAGCCTTGCTTGCTACTTCACGAAAAAGGCTCGAGTTACTACGGACGAGCATGTTCAAGGACCAAACAACCACGTTGACTCACAACCAGGAGGCTCTGCTTCTGCGACAAGCCTTCAGTTCGGCGCCGAAGTTCGCACAAGCGACGTTCTTCCGTCCCAGGATCTACTCAGGGGAATTGATGCTGTGGAGGAAAAAATGGTCTAAAGTACCCGAAGCGGATCTCCCAGCAGGCGCTTTGGGATCCCTAAGCATGTGCAATGCTGAATTTTTTCCCACCATTCACCGCCTTCTTGGCATCTTGGCTACGCTTCCTGTCTCCACATCAACTCCAGAACGCACATTTTCAACTCTGCGGAGGCTGAAAAACTACCTAAGGAATCGGGTTCAACAAGAGCGGTTGACCGGAATGGCGCTCCTGAGTGTTAGGGAAGTCGAAGTGACCCCAGCACAAGTTCTTGCCGAATTTTGCTACCTTCCAAGAAGGAAGAATTTCGCAGTGTGACACAAAATTCGTGAAAATAAGGACACCAATTCTCGGACGAATGTGTTTGTGGCGAATGTGTTTGTAGAGACCTCTGGAAATGTGAAGTTTTCATTATCCCTCAATTAACTCTACCTTTGTTACCTTTACCGTATAAGTAAACACTGTCAAATTTTAATGAATAAACTTTTGTGCAACATCCTTAAACATCATTGTTCAGTGCATAATTGGGAGAGGTGTACTTTCAAATTGTGTTGCGCGTTTTTTTTACTTTGCCTGGGGCCATCCACATCTCCCTGTCCCTTTCTTTGTACCAAAATGGGAACGAAGCATTCCGTGGAGAGATATAGTTATAACCGGGACGGGTTGTGGAATTGAGGGAGGTTACCCGGGGGGGGGGGGAGGGAGGGGGGTGGAACTGAACCCCCCCCCCCCCCCCCCCCGAAAACAATTTCTGGCTACGGTCCTGCGGCCGCACGACAATGCGGCTGATTTGTATAATAAATGCTCGCGAGCACCATAGAATGGGTAAACTGCGTAATTCATTTGCCTTTAACAATTTTCATGCACGTTAGGACGCAATCGCATTGACAATTTCGAGTGAGCCAAGCAATTGCGGCGCATGTACTAACACATTCGGAACACGAGCGGTTTTGTTTCGTTTGATTCTATTCCTTGCTGCGCGAAGCTTTTGTGCCGTACTTGAGACTTTCTTCTTAAATTGTCGCTTCAGCCTTGACTGTAGCGTAAGAAGGGCCTTTTTCAGGTACCGACAGGAGATTCATGCTTGCCCTGAAAGCCAAAAACAGCAAATGGGAGACTTACCAGATCCGTTTTGATAGAAATAGCGCAGGAGTTGAAAAACTATGATGAAAAATTATTTGCATGACGGTTATTACTATAATGCAGCAGTTAAACATGCCATCTGATGGTTGTTTTCCAGCACAACGCTTGCTGATGTACAGCCGCCCATTTTTTAAACCTGAACGCGCGAGCGCCGAGCCAATAAGCCCCAATTCCCGGCGTCCCGTTGTCCTGTTCCCGGAACAGCCCAGCAGAAGACAGCTGCACAAGACTGTTAATTGCGTGCATACACGTATGGTCGTTCATTTCGCCGCTGTGCTCAGTTTACGGCTCTTATAGACTGGGTGGTCGACGCTCGCGCGTTCAGCAAAAACTTTGGCCTCGCGTTTTTTTTGCTGCAATGTGTTGCTGGTGTCCTGTTAGTCATAACACGGCACCTCGTTTGCTGCAGCGCGCGACAGATATTTAATTACAGGCTCCTCATTACCGACTAGTTTCAGTTTCGGTTTGAGAGAGCTCGAAAAACGACAAGCCGCCGGGTGCAACTATCACAGGGGTGGAACAGGGTACATGGGTTTGGGAGCAGTCCTGGGAGCAGGCAAAAGTGCCTTTTGTAGCAGGCTTGGAGCAACCAAAAAGATGTTTTGGAGCAAGCTTGGAGCAGCCAGAAATGCCTTTTCGAGCAAGCTTGGAGCCGTCAGAGAGAACGTTCAGATAAGACGTAGCCCCATTTCACAGCACTTGTGAAGCAACATTTGTGAAATGCCGCATTTTTCAAACACCAAGCTGAATTGTTCATATTGCGATAGCAGTTATGTTGACACTATTGACGGGTTTTTGCCGTCGCCGTCATGTCCCGTATAAAGTCCAAATTGACAACATACCCCCGCGCATTGTGTGTTATACCCGCGGGTAAAACTGCGCGAGCGGGGGCGACGATCGCGGCTGAAGCAGGGATCAAACGAGCCGGCGCATATCCGTCGCTCGGAGGGCGCATGCGATAACATCACCCCGCTCGGGAGGCCTCCCGTCGAAGCAGAGCGAAAACGCCACGCCCGTCTTGAACGAGCATGAAAAGACACGAGGGGGGGGGGGAGGGGTGTCGCTCGAGCCCCAACTGTGAACTTTGCTTTAAGGGCGTGGTCGCGATCACTGGCGCGCGCGCTAGCTCGGCAGCCATCAGCGGGCGGCTCCCATGCGCTTCGATGTGCTGTGCTTTCATCGCGAAGAGACTGCGCGAAAAATGTTGCTCTTGCTGGCGTGGCCGTATTCTCTTACAGCAGCGTTTTGTAGAGTTACGCGAGATCGGATCCAAAAGAGTTAGCTGTCAGCCTCACTTCGTATAACATCACAATTTGTTGCTAACGCATTCCTTGCTGACCCTTGCGGTGCAACTGTGACTTCTTTAGCTATGTACAGCCGCCCATTTCGCTAACCTGAACGCGCAAGCGTCAACCGCAGACACCATAAGCGCCGTATAACGCAGCACAGCGGTGAAATGAACGAGATTACGCGCGTGCGCTTCATGAACACTCCGTTTTTATTTTCTTTTACTCTCTCAGTCTCTTTTTCTTTTTTACACACTCTCAGCAATCACGTGATTGCTGAGAGAGTGTAAGGGGGAGAGGCCATAGCTATGGCGGCGCAACTGTTGCTATGCGCCGCTGTGCCATCACGTGATTGCTGAGAGAGTGTGAGGGGAAGAGGCCACAGCTGTCACCGTTCCAGGGCACGGACGGTCAGACGCCGCGAGCGCGAGCCATTAAAGGCTTTGGCCTTAATATGCGCGTGCGCTTGATGAGCAGTCCCGTGCACCTGTCTGTCCCGGGAGACTGACAGCACCCCCGCTTCTTTTGAACGCCGTTACCTTCATCCTTTTTTTTTCATTTCTTAACGCCGCCATCAAGTTATAAAAAAATCCGAATTTCACCGCAAGGGCGAAACAATGAATGCGATATCAACAAATTGCTATGTTATAAGAAGTAAGGCTGGCAGCTAACTCTTTCAGATCCGATATCGCATAACTCTACAAATCGCTGGACAGATGCTCTTTTAGCACAGTCTCTTCGCGTTGAGAGCGCAGCACGTAGAAGGGTTAACAAGCTATTCGCGCTGATGCCTGCCGAGATAGTGCGCGCGGCAGCGATCGCGACCTTACAATCAAAGTTCACAGATGCTGCTCGAGCGATCACAACCTTGACGAAACCGCAACTGTTTCGATGAAACTGAAAACACGATGTTTCAGCCACGTTTCCCGGCTTGGACCACCTTGCGGCTAAATTCGGGTGCTGCGGCGCAGTACGGCGCTGATAAGCGAGTTTGGCACACCAGGGGTGGTTCGGCGCAGGATGGCGCAGGTAAACAAGTTTGGCGCACAATGGCGCAAATGGCGCAGCTGTTCCACCCCTGCTATCACCACCTAGCGTGCGCAGCTCTCGATCACGTCAGCACACAGAACTGTGACGCACTTCCGCATGGTCTGCATCAAGAAGTCCTTTCGAATAGGAAACGGGACAGCAGTGTCGCCAAACACAAAACTTTCAACGCGTGCGCCGCGGCCACGGACTCGCGACCAGCCGCCAAGAAGTATAGACCGCTGGAACAAACGCGGCAAAAGAAAATGGCCGCTATGACGTCATCCCAACTTGTTGCAGCGTGGTCACGTGAGGGAAGTAGGGGGGGTCACCGAGGGTCACCTCTGATGGTGTCAGGAGCGCGAGGGAGTCGATCGCTCACGCAAACTTCAAAATTAATTTAAAATACCTTCCAAGCTATATTCGCTGTTGATATTTTGCAGATGATGTACACATGTTCACGGGAATCGAACCCGCAGGCTGTCTCGGCCGCGAAATTTTGTGTCAGTACTCCTTTAAGCTGTACATGCCTTCACGAGTGGTCACTTGCAGCTCAAGGCCCTAAGATAAGTCCGCCCTTGACATGCTGCTAGTTGGCAATGTACCGTTGCAGATACACATTGTAGAATGTTCTCAGCTTCCGCACGGCAAGTGACGTGTCCTTGGTCGACCACTCGGCCACAAAGGTATGCTGTATATGGGACGCCGAGCGTGCCTGTATCCACATCCAGCGAGAAGATCACCACCATTTTTGACGTCACTTCTTGATTTGCTTGCATCCTTAATTTGCACTAGCAAGAACGCCCGTGTAGTCGGGAACACGGTGGCAACTTCAGTAGACCGAGGGAGCACTCAGAGTAAATAAAAACCGGCAGATCCCACGCACTGTGGGAATCGATGTAATGCGAAGCAGCCAGGAAGGAGCAAATCATGCTTTACATAATTTGCATGTCATGTTTTACATGTTAGGACCTGTCATTTATGTTCGTGATACAGTCATGTCACTCAATACCAAATTTGGTGTATCTCAAGCTAACGAAACGGCCGCGAGCACGCCATGAGCGTGGCATGCAAGTCATGACGCACATGGCAAGTCATGATTTCCATATTACCACTTGTCATTTATGTTCGCCATACAGTCACGTGACTCAATGCCAAGTTTGGTGTATATCAAGCTAACGAAACGGCCGCAAGCGCGCCATGAGCGTGGCATGCAAGTCATGTCGCTCATGACATGTCATGATTTCCATATTGCCACTTGTCATTTATGTTCCTCATACAGTCATGCCACTCAATACCAAATTTGGTGTATCTCAAGCTAACGAAACGGCCGCGAGCACGCCATGAGCGTGGCATGCAAGTCATGTCCCTCATGACATATCATGATTTCCATATTGCCACTTGTCATTTATGTTCCTCATACAGTCATGTCACTCAATACCAAATTTGGTGTATCTCAAGCTAACTAAACGGCCGCGAGCACGCCATGAGCGTGGCATGCAAGTCATGTCGCTCATGACATGTCATGATTTCCATATTGCCACTTGTCATTTATGTTCCTCATACAGTCATGTCACTCAATACCAAATTTGGTGTATATCAAGCTAACGAAACGGCCGCGAGCACGCCATGAGCGTGGCATGCAAGTCATGACGCACATGACAAGTCATGATTTCCATATTACCACTTGTCATTTATGTTCGTCATACAGTCATGTCACTCAATACCAAATTTGGTGTATCTGAGGGGGCTGCCGCTAGGGGCCGAACAAGGCGGACGTGCCTTGCATGGGCTCCCACTTCTACAAGCTCTGCGAGTGTTCTCTATCAGTTTCTTGCATCAACTTCGGTGCTGAAGTGGACAGTTTCATCGGCGGGACTACCTGTGAGTGTTTGAGTTCAGCCAGATATCCAATCCTTTTTAATTGGCTTCGCTTAGTGCAGAGCGGGCGCCGGCCCCGCTAACCCTAACGCCGGTAGTGCTGACGGGAGGAACGCGCGCTCCACCACAGTCTAGTACCACCATGGAGTGCACAGTCACAGGCACAGAGCTTCATCCCACTGCGTTTAATCCGGGTGAGTGGAAAGAAGTACTAGACGCCCGAAAGAAGCACCACAAGCAGAAATCGAAGACCGACGCCCTTCCCCGAGCGGAAAACGCCAGCGTTGCAGTCCAGTCACAACTCGTCCACCAAGACTCCGATAGGACGCCAGCGGAGAAAATAGGCACCACAGCGTCTGCGTTACGCTTTAGGCGAGGACCGATGCCACAGTTACCGACGGACGATTTTAAGGTTGTTTATCGCCCGAACGCTGGAGTTAACATGGCAGCGTTCACAGAGCGAGAACTGCGGGCCGCGTTGCTGGAGAGTAGCGGCCTTGTGGAGTCCAGCACCCAGGGTGATCTCACACGCACCAATCTGGTGAAGAATGTTTTCACTATGTCAACGGCATGCCAAGAGAGAGTGGTGAAGTACGCACAGATAAGGCAAATTACTCTCCACGGCAAGAAAATTGAAGTCAACGCCTACATCGCACCCCCGGATCGAGCCATTCAAGGCATCATATATCGAGCCTACAACGGAGAATCCCCTCAGGAGATCCTGCGGGAACTTCGGCGATCTAACCCGCTGCTTCCCATCGTGCAGGCACGGGACATGGGCCGCACATCGAAGTCCATGCTCATCCACTTCATGTCAGACACTCTGCCAGAATCCGTCAAGTTTTTCGGCTCGGTCTTTGGAGTCTACTCCTTCAGGCCCAAAGTGGAGGCTTGTACGAATTGCCGACGGACAGGGCATCGAAGGGGACGTCTGCCCAGAACCCATGCGTTCTCATTGCCTCGACTGTGGACAACAACACCAGGCCGACCAGCAGTGCTCTCCCACTTGCATTGCGTGTGGCGGAAGTCACCGAACGGGCGACAGACTTTGCCGCCGGAAATACCAGCGTGGCCCGGCCCAACGGTCCAGAACTTCCACACCACTTCAGTACCAGACGACGCCGGACTTTCAATTAGAGCAGGCTTCATTCCCTCCTTTGACATCGGCATTCGGCGAAGACCAAACCAGAAGCAAGAGTCCGCGACGCAACACACCCCCCCATGTCGTCCACGGTGAAACAGGACTCGCAAAAGGTGAGCTGTGCAGATAGCGTCTCCCACCGCTCCAGTAGTCGCTCAGATTCCCGAGACCTCTACTATCAGTCCACTATAGATCGTCTCACCAAAGAAAACCAGGACCTCAAACAACAAATGTCGTTAATACTCGAGCGTTTAAATGCCCTCACGCATGCCAAATCTGCCCCACCCACTACGTGCAAAGAACCCGTAGAAATCCACGACTCTCCTCACACGGAATCAGGCGATCATTCAGAGCTAAATCCATCCCTAGCAGAGGACTGCCCACCCCGGAAGAAGCGTACTCTCGAAAGCACGAACGATGTCTCAGAGGGGTCAACTCAAGCTCTTGAGGCGCATATTAACAAAGTCGAACAGAGAGTTGATCTCGGCTTCACACAAATCGCGGAACGATTTGCTCGTCTGGAACAGGTCATCACAGACCTAACGACTAAGTTGCCCGCTCCCGCGCCCCCCACCATTACCTCCTTCCGCCTCATCATGACTTCTCATCCCTCTAATAAGCACTCATTCCCTCAACCATTGAGAATTTGGCAATGGAATTGTAGAGGCCTACAAAGCAAAAAAGACAACTTATTTCTCCACTTGCAGCAGGCCACGCCCGTGCCAGATGTCATCGCCGTACAGGAACCAAAAAAAAAACAATGCAATATAACTGGTTACCAAGCTATACAGCCGCAAACCTCCCCCCACCCCATGGGTCACCACTTATGTTCATCGTAACATTTCACATGTTACCCACGACTTATCAGATCTATATTCCGACTGCGTCTTCCTTGAGCTCCTGCCGCGCAATATTCGTTCTCCCACTTTATTTATTTTAAATATCTACAGCCACCCCCGAGACAAACCAGCAGACCTTTTGAACGCGCTCGCGCGAGCCCTTTCTATCGCAGGCAACGTGCCTATAGTCGTAGTCGGTGATTTTAATGCCTCACACGTTGATTGGGGATACAGGGCCTTCAGGCAGGTAATCTCAGACCGCGGTACCAGCTCAAGGCTGTTGTAGACTGGGATAAATTTAGAAAAATTCGCACAACGAAACAGGCCACCTCCATTTCAGACTATGATGAATGGGTCGCGCAGCTACAAAAGGATATGGAATTAGCGACTAAACAAGCCCCAGCTGAACACGCAAATGAGCCGGTCGATAGCCGTTTGCTGCACTTATGGGAGGCTTACCAGAGTATGGAAAGACGCTGGCTTAGACAAAAACACAACCGCGCATTGCGGCGTCGCATGTCTGCGACTCTCAACCTCATCACGGAACATACCGCTAATCTTGTCTCTCAACAGTGGACGCAGTTATGCAATAGGCTCGATGGAAGCCTCCAATTTAAGAAAACGTGGTCCTTCCTTCGTCACCTATTAGAACCATCAAAAGCAAAGGCGGAAACAAGCAAGCTTATCACGCGACTCGTCCACCTAGCGAAGCAGCGTGGTCAGGACATAGCACAAACCCTAACTTAAACTTACTTTCCGCAGCACGCACCTGAATCCATGTCGGAATACGGGGGGCCTTCCAAACCTAGAATTAGACCGCCCCATAACGGAGGCAGAGGTGTGCGCAGCGTTACATCAGCTACGCACCACCTCAGCACCCGGCCCTGATCGTGTCACCAACAAATCTTTACGCAACCTGGACGCAGACTCAATTAAGGTCCTCACTGAGTATTTTAACGAGCACTGGGAACAAGGCACGCTGCCTCCCCAATGGAAACACGCCAAGGTTACATTTATCACAAAACCTGGAAAACCGCTCGACCTATCTAATTTGCGCCCAATATCCCTCACTTCGTGTGCAGGCAAACTCATGGAGCACGTAGTCCTCAATCGCCTAAACAGATTCATGGAGCAAAATCACCTCTTCCCTCCTACTATGTTTGGATTCAGGGCAGGGCTCTCCACCCAAGATGTAATGCTCCAGCTCAAAGAGGAGGTACTAAATCGCGACTTCCCACATCTGACAAAAGCTATATTGACACTTGACTTGACTAAAGCATTCGACAATGTGCGACACGCGGCTATTCTCCAAAATCTCAGTCAGCTCAACGTGGGTACTCGCACTTATCAATATGTTAAAGCCTTCTTATCGAACCGAACCGTGGAGATCCACCTAGGATCGGTTAAATCCCCCACCTTTACTCTCGGCAGTAGGGGCACTCCGCAAGGGGCCGTCCTATCTCCTTTCCTTTTTAATATAACTCTAATCCCCCCTCGCGAAAAAATTATCGACCATACCGGCCCTACAACACTCGCTATACGCCGATGACATCACGCTTTGGACCACCACGGGCAACAGTGGCACAATCGAATCGAAGAGCAACACAAATGGTCCAAGAACACGCACGGAGCATCGGCCTCAGCTGCTCAGCTCCTAAATCGGAACTTCTTCTCATTCGTCCCCAGGACCTTTCCCCTCCGGCAATATCAATATATTTGGATGATCAACTCATCCCTCAGGTAAACAACATCAGAGTTCTAGGCCTCCACATTTCCAATAACGGCTCCAATTCCATAGCTATAGGTGCGATACGGAGGTCAGTGCAGAATATATCCGCCCTCATAAAGAGGATTTCCAATCGCCACAGGGGAATGCGTGAAGCAGACACGCGCCGCCTTGTCCAAGCATTCTGCCTCTGTAGAATCACTTATTCCCTCCCTTATCTGCACCTTTCATCTCGAGAGAGAGATCAGGTAGATCGCCTCATCCGCGCGGCATATAAAACTGCTATGCACCTTCCTAAGAGTACCGCTACGAGCAAACTTCTCCAGTTGGGTGTGCATAACACGATTGATGAACTCGTCGAAGCACACCTCATTAGCCATTATACCCGCCTTTCCCAGTCTGAAACAGGAAGGCTGCTCCTTCAGCGCCTCAAAATTAACCTCATAGGATGCACCACCACCACGAATGCACCGCCCGAATGTATTAGCGACAGTCTGTACATCCCACCATTACCCAAAAATACCCATCCTACCCATAATCACGATCGCAGGATAGCCAGAGCTAGATCGCTTCATAAGCGCTATGCGTCTTCGCCCGCGGTCGCTTATGTCGATGCCGCAGAATATTCCCATCGTCCGGCCTTTGCAGTGGCAGTATCAGATAATGCCCACAAACTACTTTGTTGCGCCACTTTCGACAAAGTGACTCAACCAATCGAGGCGGAAGAAACTGCAATTGCTTTGGCAATAGCTCACACTAAGGCGGAGTATATATTCTCAGACTCGAAAACGGCCATTCGTAATTTTGCTATGCGTCGAATTCATGCTCCTGCCCACCGTATCCTACAATTCCTCCCTCCTCCTGAACGAATAGTCACTATTTTATGGGTTCCCGCGCATTGTGGACATCCCGGGAATACAGCCGTCCATGAAGAAGCCCGAGCACTCGTCAACCGGGCAGTGGACGGTCTGCCTTCCTTTCACAGCGCGCGGGAATGCCTACTCACCTACCATGAAATTACGTTACATTACCGCAATTCCCGCATGATCTACCCACCAGCACATAAATCGCTGTCTCAGGCTGAGCAA
The DNA here is from genome assembly GCA_030522465.1 of Rhipicephalus appendiculatus. Classification (NCBI taxonomy): domain Eukaryota; kingdom Metazoa; phylum Arthropoda; class Arachnida; order Ixodida; family Ixodidae; genus Rhipicephalus; species Rhipicephalus appendiculatus. Next base: position 10,725 of record JALIZH010024206.1, read on the forward strand.
ATCGTTTGGCGCCGACTCCAAACGGGCACATTGATCTCCCACTTTATCAATTCTCGAATTCACCAGGGTGACGCCTTACCCCACTGTCGTCTCTGCTCGAGTCCGCGAGCTGATTTTACGCACATATATAGAAATTGCCCAAATAAACCCAATCCCCCCCTTTGCGGGGGCTGAGCGACAGGAGCGTTGGGAGGCTGCTCTGCGCAGCTCACGACCGGAAGACCAACTCCGGATCGTGGGCTGGGCCATTGGGGTCGCCGAAGCGCAAGGACTTTCGGCCACCTAGAGCGGCCTGAGGGCCCAGCGTCTTCTTCTTCCCTGACCCCTTACCCCCCCCCCCCCCCTCACCTGACCCATTTTTGGTGTCAATAAAGATTTATCCTCCTCCTCCTCCTCAAGCTAACGAAACGGCCGCGAGCACGCCATGAGCGTGGCATGCAAGTCATGTCCTTCATGACATGTCATGATTTCCATATTGTCACTTGTCATTTATGTTCGTCATACAGTCATGTCACTCAATACCAAATTTGGTGTATCTCAAGCTAACGAAACGGCCGCGAGCACGCCATGAGCGTGGCATGCAAGTCATGACGCACATGACAAGTCATGATTTCCATATTACCACTTGTCATTTATGTTCGTCATACAGTCATGTCACTCAATACCAAATTTGGTGTATCTCAAGCTAACGAAACGGCCGCGAGCACGCCATGAGCGTGGCATGCAAGTCATGTCCTTCATGACATGTCATGATTTCCATATTGCTACTTGTCATTTATGTTCGTCATACTGTGACGTCACTCAATCCCAAATTTGGTTTATATCAAGCTAACGAAATGGCCGCGAGCGCGCCATGAGCGTGGCATGTAAGTGATGTTGTACATGACATGCACGTCCTTGTTTGCATATAACCACCTGTCATTTATGTTCGTCATACAGTCACGTCACTCAATCCCAAATTTGGTGTATATCAAGCTAACGAACCGCCGCGAACGCCCCATGAGCGTGGCATGTAAATCATACTTTTCATGACAATTTAGTCATGATTTTCATGATATGACCAGCCATTTATGTTCGTCGTACGGTCATGTTATGCCATACCAAATTTGGTATAAATCCCATTAACGATACGGCCAGGAGAGCACAAATATAGTGCCTAGAATATACTGGCTAGTGTGCGGAGCGCGCGCATTCCGTACGAGAGAGGGTGGCTCCGCACGTGATGACTGCGCGCAGTGGCCGCAAGTGGCGCTGCGTGTCGAGTGGGTGCATGAGAGCCGCCAAGCTCCTGTCGTCCCATGCTTTGCTCAGTGTTTGACAGCTGTCAGTGTTCGACGGGAAACTGTGTTTGAGAGCGATCATCTGTTGTAGTGCCAAGTTCATCGACGCTAAATGTGGGCAGCAACATCCTGAGATGTTGAAGGCTAAGCGGCAATGCAAAGAAAGGACGTGTTTTGTGCCGCTGTGCCGGAGCGGATATCGGTCGAACGAGGAAAAGGTGTCCTTGTTCACCGCACCGACGGACCCAGCATGGCTTGCAGAATCAAGAGGGCAGACAGAAGACTGACGCCGAAGGCTGTCGCCTGCGAAAGACATTTTGAGAGTGGCTACATCGAACGATATTTTCAGATTACGGTGAACGGTGTCGTCAACGAAATCGCCCGAGACAAGGCACGTCTGAAGCCCGATGCTGTCCCTACGGTCTGCGAAGATTATCCGACACATCTTGTACCTAAAAAGGCGGTGAAACTCGAAGGTGCGAAACATTTGCGACCAAGAACCGGCACCTAAACAACAGAAGCGAAATGTCGAGCTGGCGGACCCTGAGTTGCACGATGGCGAGACGCCGGTTAACTCTCATTGCACCGCGCTTGAAGGTGCATCGGAAGAACTACAGCGTTCGGATTCCGAACAGACACACCTTGCTGCAGAACCAGTGCGTAACGGCGAAGTGACACCGCAATCGCCGTGCCCAATTAAGTGATCTTCTGCACCCATTCCATGGAATTTTGATTCCGGTGACTTGCATGAAGTTGCCTGCTGCGTCAAATGACACTTTAACTTATGTCTGTTGCGAGACTGAAGCCGACGACTTTTCAAACATTTTCATTGAAAGAAGGGTGTTTTGGAAAACCTTTGCGTGAGCAGGGTTCGGTAGTTGCCACAATGCACAGACTCAAAAACAAAATTTTTGTTTTTGAGGCTATGCATTGTGAAGCACACCTGCTAAAAGATTTTAAACGGGAATATTATTACCGTAAGGCAGGGGTCTCAAACGCGCGGCCCGCGAACCTCTTGCGTGCGGCCCGCGACCCGCACATCGCCATGTTCGTCCCATATATTTTTTTTTATTTCCATAATAAGCACGTTCGTGAGCTACACAGCCATGACTGGTCTAAAGCATTGTTTTCGCGAGGCACCCCATGTGGTCACTATGCGTTGAAGCGTAACCGTGAAACAAAAACAGTATTTCGGCGTCCACATTTTACTCATTTTGCAGATCGCTATAGACATGTTGGATGGAATCCTGGTCCCAAATCTTCTTCAGAAATGACCCCCCCCCCCCCCCCCCCCGTTGACCCGGCTTCCCTGACCCGGCCCTTGCGGGACTAAATTCTGCGACTGCGGCCCGCTGCCTGAGATGAGTTTGAGACCCCTGCCGTAAGGCATGCCATTATAGCAGTTTTGAATTGGTAATGTAAGTTTTGTGCACTCTTTCATTATTAACGCGCGCGTTAAAGAGCTCGTTCCGCAGAAATTCCGGCGTCGGTGTCGTTGGTTGTTAGCGAAAAATCATCATCTTGTCCGTGACCGAAAAATCAAGAGAGATGCAAATAAAATAAATAAGAATTTCCGGGTCCGATTGAGGAACCCAGGCCGTCTGCGTGGCAAGCAGGTGTTCTACCACACAGCCAACCGTCTGCTTGGAAATACAGGAAAAATAACTTCTGCTTGGCAATGCAATGAAAATAACTATCATGCTTCACAAACACACGCGTCCTGTATACAGGCGTCACAATACAACATATGTAATATCGCAGTAATATTGTGTGGTACAAGCGTACATTGCCATCGGGCGTCAGAACATGTGAATATCACTACAGCATTGAGGTTTAAAGCCAGCCACCCATTACAAAAGGCACACACGTTACTACGTGCATTCCCTTAAAGCAAGTTCGAAAACATTTCACGCGCATAATTGCTCGTTGTTTAAAGCATGCTGCCCATTACATAGTACGCAGTAATTGATTGAAGTACGCACTAGGGACAGGATATCGCTATCGCGTTCAACTCTCAAAGGCTAAAGGCCGAACTATATGCAGCGTTTTTTTCCGGCGTTTTCTGACGTTGCGTCTCTCGGCGTCATGACATCAACGCCGCCTGAGAGGGCGGCCAACCACATGGAAAGCGCCGAGGCCAGCGCCAGCCCAGCGTCACGCATGCGACCAAAGGGAATGAACCTGATACCTCGCAAAACAGTGTGAAGTATCCGTCACTGGACCAACAAAAAATATTCCTGATTACAGGTTTTATGTCTAACTTGCGGTTCTGTACTGAGGGAAACAAGTCACAGTGCCGCCGAAAGGCTATTTTTGTTTATTTTACATGTAACGCCACCTATTGAGCATAAGATGAACCACGAACTCGTAATATATGGCCTCTGAGCTTGAAGTTGTCGCACGTTTTTGAGGCCACGTATTCGGCTAAGCCTACCGATGAACTTGAGGATGGCGCTCGGAAACTGTTCGAAGAAATCCCGAGCGCTTGCTGTCGAAGCTTCTGAGGAACAAGCTAAGTCAAATACAAGCATCAGTTGAGAACTTGCGGGTCACACAGAGCACGGCGACGACTTAATAGATATGAGGCGGGTGGCAGCCATTTTGGCAGCAGCGACGACGCCGTTACGTAGCGGAAGTCGCTGCCAGCTGCGCGCTTATTGGTTATCCATTCAGCGAAGCGCTTCCGGCGGCGACGCTGACGCCGGTGATGTCTGGACCGTCCAGAAGTGGACGTTTCGGCCACTGTCACCGGCAGCGTCGACGCCGAGTGACGCCGGCGTACGAAACGGCGGGAAAACGCCGGGAAAACGCTGCATATAGTTCGGCCTTAAGGGTCCCCGAATTTTTTTTTAATGGGTGAAATTCTCACTTTCAAGTATCAATCTGTAGTTAAAACAAATCGAGAGTCGCGCTTAATGTTTCACAGCCATATATATATATATATATTCGATTTCAACGTCTGCTTCCCAGCGCAACAACGCACTTCAGAATCTCACATGCCGCATTAATGTCTGGTTTTTGCTTGGTATTGCTGTCATTCTTTGTGCGCACTCATTCTGATGGAGTGCAGGCTATGTGGCAAGTGTTTTCGAACCTTCTGTAATATTTCTTGCTCTAGCAAAGTAAATTTCCAAAATCAGTTTGGTCGTATACTATCTAGGAGATTTTTTTTTTTTTGCGGGTAGTAGCAGACGGCGAGGTGTATGTCACAAATTGGTCGTTTGTTATTGCAAAATACTTGCACTGTGAACAAACTCAAGTACCTAGGTCTTATATAACAAAGCGTTTTGTAAAGAACGCCCTGAAAATACGGGGAAAATAAAAGTTGGCCTCGCGCAGCTCGGCTTACTGAGAGCTTCGCCGCACTTGGGGAGCGCGCGGATTGAACGCAGATGCACCCACCCGCACATCAGCGCACCAAGCGGGCACCGCCGGAAGTCATCAGCGGCGGGGGGCCATCTCCTCCCCCGCGCTCCGCACACTAGCCAGTATATTCTAGGCACTATAGCACAAAGTCGTAGGCGGCTAGATAGATAGATAGATAGCTAGATACGCTCAAACTCGCCGAAGTTCGCTAAGAAATGCTTCGCATTTAAAATATTCGGGCAAACCGGGAGCACGTTGCGACGTCGCCGCGGCAGCTTCATCCGCATCTGTTTCACAACACTCGGACTGCTCATCACCGCAGACTTTCGATTTTTCAGCCTCACGATGGGTGACGACCGCACTGCTTCGCTTCCTAGATGGTCTTGACTGCACCGGCTTTTTGCACAAGTAAGGTCTCTTCGATTTGGCTTGCACTACCTGTACTAGTTCCGAAAAGTGTTGCAGCGGTGCCAAGCGGTGCAGGGTGCGCGCAACACCGGTTCAGCAAGTGCAGGTGCAGCCGCGACACTACTGCGCAGCGGCTACCGCCAAAACGAAGACGCAAGTGCAGGCCGTGTTGTCCAACGCGGCGTGTACGGTGTATCGATGGTGTTGTTTACCAAAACACTGCCGCGATAGCTGTCTTCGTAGCTGCCGTATATAAAACTGCTCGACAGCGACGATGATTCCGACAACGGCGACCCTTACAGTAACTCCGGTGGTTGTGTTTTAATTGGTCGCCTGCTCGATGGTACGTGAAGATGCCGATCGTGTTCCCTGATACGGGAACGTCGCCGGAAGGTTCCATGAGTGTGAGTTCAAGAGACTGTTCAGACTGTCTAGAACCACGTTTAATTCCTCAGTGGTAAATTCCGCAGGTTTCGGCCTTTTATTAAAGTTCGTGCGAGGCCATAGAGCTAGCGAAAAATCTCAGAGGTCCTTTGACCGACGTTTTTCAGACAACTTCACGTAAAATTTCACCTATCCATGAAAGTGCGCTCGCTTTGTGTTCAACACCTTTTATTGACAGCGCCACTTTTCTTCACGCTATTCTAGAGAACAAATGTGACAAGTCCGCACAAGTCTCGTCGAGTTTCGTTTCTTATCTTGGCGGTGCAGGTTGCGTTCCCAAAGCCGCCGTCTTTCGGCGCAGGGAACGACGACGGCTGCTTTCCTTTTGTCCACTTGTAGCCTGTTTCACAGCCCGGAGCGAAGCAGTGTCGTTGCCGTTTCGACATTCCTACTTCACATGAGTTCAGCCGACTACGCGCGAAAGACTCAAACGGCAGGTTGAAACACTAAAACGCAGTCAACGTCGTGACTCAAGCCCTTCAAAACAAGCGCGCGAAGCACCAGAGGCCCAGAGGCAGCCAGCCCATGCGACTGCAGCGCCGCCGCCAACATCCAGGTCCCGTCCGCACTCGCCGCCTCGCTACAATGCATACAGCGCTCCGCCTGCTGATCCCACTACCCGGGGATTCTCGTTTGAACCGCCGTTCAGAGCGGACGTTTCTTTTACGCGCTCTGTGTTTTTCGGCGGCCTTCATGCACTAGTCCGATGGGGAAGAAGGCGAAGTCAAAAGGGGCAAAACCCAATGCGGCTTCCCAGCCAACCAAACCGGCAACCACCACGCTGACTACCGGGCTTCACAGCGCCGATGGCCCGATGACGACAACCGAAGCGGCAGCCACCACTCTGACAACCGGGCGGCCCCACGCGGACGACCCGACGATGTCAGAAACGCAAAAGGTCCTGCAGGATTTCTTTAAGGACGACGCGGACATGCTGGCTTGCGAGCGGATCGCCCGCAAGCAACAGCACCAACTTGAACAGCAAGCCGTGGATGTCATTGGAGACTGGCTGGTCAAGACAAAGAAGAGATCGCGTTCGCTAACTCACACGGACCACCAAGCCATGGCCGATCTCCACGACAGCATCCTTTACTGGGAGAGGATCAGCGCAATCCCCATTGAACCCCTCGAGAACGCGGCTTCGGTCGCGCTCCCTACAAGCTCGGATGGACGAAGATATGGAGGTCGCGGTGGCTTCGCGCAAGCGGGCCCGCGACGACGACGAGTCGGAGTGCCCGCGGAAGCAGGCACAAACCGTCTGCACACCAACACCACCGCCCAGCGGGGGAGTTCCACGGATCTTTTCAAGCGCACCAGTCGCATCTTTTTCGTTCCCCAGTTTTAAACTATTTCTAACACACACCCGTGTGTTTCCTACCTTTATTCTTTCTCTTCTCTCTCCTTGACCAGCGCTCGCGAGTGCAGCCCTTATAAGGGCTCAAGGGAATAAAATGTAGTCCCCCCTTCTTTTTCGTTTTTCTTTTCTCAATGTCCGCCTCTCTTGCGGATCTTTTCCATCTTCTCTAAGATGGAAGAAAACCTTCCTGAGGGCTTCCCTCCAGGATATACCTTGGAAACGGTGCAGAGCCGCTCCAAGGCATACGATCTGCTTCTGAAGGAGGCCGCGAACCTTCTTCGCAAGGAGGAGTCGCCCAACAAAACAAAAGCACTCACATCTACCCACGCAATGCCAACACACCAACGGCAACTGAAAAACGCGCGCAACCTTCTACAAAAGAAGCAGTCTGGCACGCGAACACCCCTCACGCGCCACCTACCGCGCCGTGCAAAAGCAGCTGTCCTTCCAACGCGAAAATCAAGCAGATCAACTGCGGCAAAAAGTGACAAGACGGCCCAGCAATCACTCCTGACTGAGGAGGCCGCCGCCGCCATTGCCACACCACTGCTACCAGCCACGCCCCACCGTGAGCAAGAAGGAGAGTTGACCCAGGCAGCAACAGGCAACGGCAACAGGCGAGGATCTGCTGACGTCACCACCCACAGCTTCTGAGCAGCGGAGCAGCAGCGCTTCCTCCTCTCCCACCTCATCCTCCTCCTGGGAGCATACCACCCCACCCTCGTCCTCTGCACCCTCCTCTCCTGACGGCTCCGGGGACAGGGCAGCGAGGGATACGAACAGCCAGGCAGGCTCACCCTCCCTCTTCTCTCCCCTCGCCTCTGACGTCACGACAGCAGCAGAGGCAAGCGCGGCGGCCCTCTCCTCCTCGCCACAACATTCCGCGAGTGACGCAACCCGCGCCGCCGCCAGCGCACAGCCCCTCTCTCCTAGAGGGGCCACTTGTTTACATCCTGCCTCCTCGCAGCCACCCTCCTCACCCGCCCGTCTGGAAACGAGCGCGGCTACGTCGTCTGCTGCGGCCCGCCCCCCTCCGAACTCTAGTTTCGCCGCCGCGGCCCTGTCGCGAGTGGCGCTCGGACCTGGCGTTCATGAGACACAACCGGATGGCTTCCCCATGCTTCCTCCCACAGGAGCTCCAGAGGGGACTAAGTTATGCGAACCGCAGCAATGGCAGACCGTGGGCCGAAGGTCCAAGACCACTCAGAAGTCCACGGCCGCCGCACCATCGCAACCCTCTGAACCTCCGACCCAACAGCAGACAATTCTCTACCGTCCGGAGACTAAAAAATCAAGTTTCCGCACGATCACAGAGCAGGACATTGCCGCGCAATTCACCTCACTCGACGGCGTCATTCGCGTGCGCACAAACTTTGCGCGCAATGTTGTCGCCGTCGATCTCGCCGCGGGAGCTGACCTCGCGCACCTGCTGGCAGTGAAGTGCATTTGCGCGATAACTGTGCGTGCTAAACAGGCCGCCACAAACGCTCCCATCACACCAGACCCGCGGCCTGGCAACAAAAATCACGGAGAGACAGCCGCGCGCCAGCCTGTGTCACACGGCCGTGCACCCGAGAGACTCACGCCTCAGGAAATTGGGCAGACTGTTATCTTCAGGCCAGTGGGAAACAAGGCCCATTTCCTTACGGCATCAAGGGATGCAATCGCTGCTTTCCTCGCCGGTTTTCCTGCCACGGCGCGTGTTCGCGTCAATCACCGTCGCAACCTGGTGGCGGTCGACACGGTGCCGTGCGCAGATGTCAACAACCTGCTTGAAATCCGCACGATTGTTGACGTCGCCGTGAAGGCCAAAGTGCTCGCGATGAACAGCTGTGTTGGTGAACTCTTCGGCGTCGATGAGGAAATTCCAATCGACGATATCACAGCCAACATTGTCTCCACGGCCAAGGTGCTCTCCTGCACGCGCCGCGGACACACCGTGACTCTCATCTTTGAGGGTGCCCTCGTGCCTTCGGAACTCCTCCTGTTTAAGCAGCGGAGGCCGGTGCGGGCGCGCCTACCTCGTCCGCTTCAATGTGCGCGCTGCGGCCTTTTTGGCCATGCCACCGCCACATGCACGAGGGATAGACGCTGCCTACGCTGCGGTAAGAGCCACGTCGAGGGCCCCTGCCAAGCGGAAAAGCCCAGGTGTCTCAACTGCAAGGGTGCGCACGCCGCAAACGAGCCGCGATGCTCATCTTGGCAGCAGCAGAGGAAGGCCGCATTCCTCATTGCCACTTCAGGCGGCAAACTCTCTCGCCGCCAGGCGATGGAGCGAGCGCAGACCGCGGCTCAGGAGCGCAAGACCAGTGCGCCAGCAGCAGCAACAACGCGCCCTGGACACTCCTTTCGAGATGCGCTAGCCGGCAACGCCAGCGCCGATCCTCCGCACACACCCCCTGTGTCAACAGGCACGCCCCCCTCCGCGGACGACCCGAGGGACTCGGTGATGGCGGCGTTAGCCGCGGCTCTTCGTGCGCTGCTAGAAACTGTGGCGTGCGACTCTCCGGCGCGTGAAATGTGCGCCGCGGCCTTGGCCGCCCATCAAGCCATCGCACGCCATGGCTAGTTCGTCGAAGACGCCGCGGCCGCGGATTTTGCAGTGGAACGTGCGTTCCCTCCGCTGCCGTCACCCAGAGCTCTCCCTCCTACTTCTCAAACGCGAGCTCGACGTCCTGGCCTTCCAGGAAACGCGAGTTCGAGAGGGGGAGCTCAACCTCACAGGCTACGTCGCATACCACGGCGCAACGGCCTGTGAGGACAGTGCGTGCCATGAAACTCACTGCGAAAACATCGCACATCCCTCGGGTCGTGCAAGGGCCTCTGTTTACGTCGATACGCGGCTCCCTCAAGTCCTCATCGACGTTTCCGACATCCTGTGCGCGGGCGTCGAGTGCGTGGCAGTGCGAGTGCGCGTGGGGGCAGCAGACACGTGCGTCGCGAGTGTTTACGTTTACTCGCCGAGCGAGTGGGACGCCGAGTTTCTTGTGCGACTCGCCGGACGCCTTGGCGGTGCATCGGTGGTGTGTGGTGACTTTAACTCGCATCACACGGCTTGGGGCTGTCGGCGTGTCAACGCCAGTGGCCGCGCCCTGATGGATGCCGTGCTGACTGCGGGTTTCCACATACTCAACGATGGCCGCCCGACTTTTGTGCGTCCCGGCGCTGTGCGGAGCGCACTTGATCTCGCCCTCGTCTCGGACGATTGTTTTTACTCGTGGCGCCGTGCTCCGGACACTCAGGGATCGGACCACTACCCGATAACCCTTGAACCCCACGCGCGAGTGCAGCGCACCAGGAGTTATAGTGTTGTGAACTGGCCCCGTTTCCGCGAACTGTGTGCTGCAGTGCCAGTCGCGGGAGACGTGTTACAACACATCTCCGAGTGCGCGAGTGCTGCCACCACGGTGTGTCGCGTTCCGGCCGGCACCCCAGCACCGGATATCAAGCTGCTGAACCTGCGAGCGGCTCGCCGACTGGTACAGCGCAAAGCGGATCGCTCGGATAAAGCAGAGCACTGGACTGTGTACAACCGCATTGACGCGGTGTGTCGCCGACACGCCCACCAACGCCGTGATCGCGGCTGGTCCAGTCTCTGCCGAACCTTCGACGATCCGCGCAACCAGCGGCGATCGTGGCGCATTTTCCGCTCAATGCTGCGCATTCGTGCCCCTCGATATCCAGAACTTTCTATTGCTGTGGCGCTCGGGATCTCTGCCGCACAGCTCGCCGAACTGCTCGCCGATACGTTCGCGGGACTATCGGTCAACACCGCAGCAGACAGCGCCCCTGTCCTCCCAACTCCAGTAAGGCCTGAACTATTCGCGCCCCGGCGGTTTTTTCCGACACCTGCCATTGTTGACACGATCGGCGAGCTGTGCACGGCGGAGTTCACGATCGGAGAACTTCGCGCTGCCCTCGACACCCGCAAGCGCCGCTCAGCGCCCGGCGCTGATGGGATTACCTACCAAATGCTGCGGAACATCGACCAGGGCCAACTTCCACAACTCCTGGACGCGTTCAACGCCGTCTGGCGCACAGGAGAGTTGCCATCATCGTGGAAGGAAGCCCTGGTCATACCCATCCACAAGCGGGGGAAGCCGGCGTCGGAACCAGTGTCGTATCGGCCCGTGTCGCTCACCTCGGCCGCCGGGAAACTATTCGAGGCAATGGCCCTTCGGCGCCTTCAGTGGATTGCCGCTGCCCTCGATTTCCTGGCGGAGGAGCAGAGCGGCTTCCGTGCTCATCGCTCCACGGCCGACTCGATTTCCGACGTCGTCAGCCTTCTCGAGGAGGCCAAACACCGTGGTGAGGCCGGCTACCTCGTCCTGTTCGATGTGCGCAGTGCGTTTGACTCTCTCCCACACCCCGCAATCATGGACGCTCTTCGCGACATGCGGGTTTGTGGGAATATGTTGGCGTACGTGGGGGGCATTCCTCAGTGACCGCACTTTTCGTGTTCGCGTTGGTGGTGAGCTCAGTGCGCCTCGGGCTGTGAACGCTGGTGTGCCGCAGGGCAGTGTGTTGAGCCCTTTCTTGTTCAACATCGCCCTCGCGCGCATCACAGACTATCTTCCCCGCGACACAGCCTACGAGGTGCGCGTGGCCGTGTATGCGGACGACATCGCGGTGTTCACGAGCGGACCAAAACCACGCGGCCTCCACGTACGCCGGAGCATCCAGGCGTACATCGACGCAGTTGACGGCTTCATCGGTAGCATCGGCCTCGTCCTCTCCACCGCCAAGACGGAGGCGCTTCTCGTGCACCCGGACCCCTGTGCGCGCTACAGGGTGCCGAAACTCCAGCTGCGCGGCCGTCACCTGCCGTGGCAACGCAGGGTGCGGTACCTCGGCCTTACGATCGACCACCGGCTCAGCTGGAAGCCTGCGGTCGCCGACTTCCGCAAGGGCTCAAAGAGGATTGCCCACATGGCTTCCAGACTTCTCGCCGGTGGCAAGGGCTGCTCCCCGGACCTCGCCCTGCGGCTGTACAACGCAGTCGCCACGGCCAGGACGCTGTACGCCGTGCCGCTCGTCGCACTGAGGCCAGCGCAGTGGGACACGCTCAACACAGACCATCGTAGTGTTGTGCGCCGTCTCTACGGACTTCCGCGCACCTCACCCGTGGGACCCACACTGGCGGAGGCAGGTCAGACGTCCCTCGCGCTGCGCGCGAAGAGCGGTGCGTTGCGGCACGTGTACAGAATGTACAGGACACAGGAGGGACGGCGACTTGCGAACCGGCTGCTCTCGCGGCCTAACTCTGGCATGGGCGCAAGTGCACAGGAGTACGCCACCGTCGTGCGCGACACACCGGACTCCGGCTGGCTTCCCACACCACCTCATCAGGATCGCGGCCTCGCCATCACGACCACGATTCCTGGCATCCGGGCCAAGAGAAGCACCCCTCAGTGTGCCCTAAAACAAGAGACAGCGGCCACGATCGAGGAGCACCTCTCGGACCGCGTCCTTGTGTACACTGACGGCTCGGTGACCGCGGCTGGTTCGGCGGCGGCCGCGTGTGTCAGCCCTTCTCTTGGCCTGCAGGGGAAGTGCCGGATTCCCTTCAGCGCGTCCTCAACCACTGCTGAGCTCGCGGCGATCGATCTGGCGGCGGATCTACTCGCCGAGCACCTTCCACCTTCAGCAGCAGTGTTGTGCGACTCGCGCGCCGCACTTCACGCCCTTGCGCGAGGAGAACGCGGCACCCCCCTTGCGCAGCGACTTGCGCGAAAGTTTGCGGTGATTCTGAACAGCGGATGTGATGTTGTGTTCCAGTGGGTGCCTTCGCACGTTGGGATACGCGGCAACGAGGCGGCGGACACCCTCGCCAACGAGGCCCACGACCCCCATCACTCCAATCACTGCTTTCGTTCGCGTGAGTGACGTTGCGCAACTGTGTATCGCGCGCCATGTGCGTGCCCTGCACCCTGACTCACGTGTGGCCACAGGGAATCCCCCACGGCCGCTACCGAGGACTGGACTCAGCAGGCGTGCCCGGGCCTTCCTCCTACGACTGCGCACCGACTCTTGTCGCACCGCGGAGCGACTCTTCCGCCTCTCCGGCAACGGGAGTCCATCGTGTGCGCAGTGTCCGGCAGAGGAGACCCTCGAGCACATCCTGCTGCAGTGCCCTGGCTACGACGACCAGCGCCGTCAGCTCCTCGGTGTTTACGGCCGCCTGGGACTGCCACACGTGAGTCTGAACCATCTGCGATTCCCCGGTGGTCATCGATCAAACCTCGGGAAGGCGCTATACGCCCTTCTCGACTTTTTCCATGACTGTGATCTGTATACGCGCGTTTGAGGCCCGTACGGGTGTGGCATAGCTCTCCTGCCTGCTGCACCGAACTCTCCACGCGTCAGCTGGCGCGTCACGTGATGTGTGTTTACATTCATCTTCGCCCCGCCGGCCTGCCTGACGGCTTTCTCCCCTGCCACCAGTTTTCGTTTTTTTTTTTCCTCGGCGCGGAGGCATCTCGCGGGTGTTAGCCCGCTCCTAAATTACATCCTCTCCCACTTTTCTCCTCTCCTGTCCTTTCCCTCCCCATTCCCCCCCTCCCTGTGCCAGCTCGTTGAGGTGACCTCAGTTAAGAGAGACAGTTACGAGCTGGCACTTTTCTCTTCCACTTTCCATTAATAACCACTTACAACAACCACCGCCCAGCGATCCCGGCACCCCTCGGGACACCACGGCGACACCCATTGGTTCCAGCCCTGCGCCAATGGCGGCAGAACTCTCCGACGACAGCGCGGGAACGACTTCGGTGGCTCCTGTTGCCGTTTTCGGCGCGCCTGCCAGCGAGGGAAGGAACCAGCCACGCAGACCTCGGAGGAAACGCCGGCGCCAGCCCCGCGACTTCGAGCCCCGCTCAGCTAAGGCCCCTGCAACACAGAGGCCTCGGACAACACCGGTCGCCATGCAGCGCCCACGCCCGACCCCTCCGCAAGCCGAGGACGACTTCGTGACGGTCGTCACGAAGGCAGCCCAGCGGAGAGCAAGGGCACTGGAGGCTGCAGCCATCGCGACCGACTCGGCAGTGATCGGGACCGTACTCTACCGTCCCTCCAACCCTGGCGGCACCTTCACGGGATCGCCGCGCCTGACAATCGCGGCGGCGCTCGCTGCGCGGCCCGGAGTGGTGGCGGTGCGTGTTAACCACCACCGCAACATCGTGGCCGCGGACGCGTCGGCGCCTGTCCGAGCTCTTGGCCATCAAAGAGCTCAGTGGCGTTCCCGTCACTGCCAGGGAGCCTGCCGATCGTCGCACCAGCGTCGACTTCCTCCACGGCCTTGATGGCGACCTTACGGACGAGCAGCTGATGGCGGGCCTCTCGTCGACGGTCCCGGTGCTTGCAGCGAGCAGGGAGGGCAGGTCGGCGCGGATCCGGTTCGCCAGCAGCCTTCCACCCGAGCGTGTCACCCTCTGCGGCCTCCAGCTTCGAGTACAGCACGCCAGGCCGCGGCCGCTGCAATGCCGGCAGTGCGGGCGCTTCGGGCACGTCTCCGAGGCATGCCCGCGTGCCGGCGACTTCATCAAATGCGGCCAACAACACCAGGCTGCCGCTACCTGCCGTCCTCGTTGCGTCAACTGCGGAGGGCGACACCCTGCTGACCAGCCAACCTGTCCGCGCTGGCAGGAGGAGAGGAGAGTGGCCACGCTGCTAGCCTCTTCATCAGCGCCGCTCTCGAGACGGGCGGTCCGGGCAGCAGTACGCGAGGAGTGCCGCGAGGTACGCTCCTATGCTGCTGCGGTCAGGGCCAACCTGCTCGCGGGTTCCACCGCGGATCCTGGCCCGCTGCGCCCCACTCCTGCGCCGCGCCGATCCCTGCTGCCCCCCGGCGAGCTCCTCCAGGACGAGCCCGCCTGCTGCCACACCCGCTGAGCCTGCCGAGGACCCGCGGGACGCGCTGATCACCACACTGCTTGCAGCACTGCGAGCGGTAGGTGAATACCTACCCTCGGACCATCCTATGCGCAGTGTCTGCCTGCAGGCGGCCAGCGCTCAGTCCGGGGCCACCACGGTTGACTGAGGTCGCCACTCCAGCGGCGGATATGCCGCAACCTCTTCGAGACATCCTCTCCAGGAATCTCGATCTGCTACAGCTGTTTGGGTCATCTCCTGCAGCCCTGCTCCCCTGCCGCGCCTGACATGCGGCTGCTGACTTCTTTTTTTTTCTCTCCTCGCCTTCCTCCTCTCCCACTTTCGCTCTTTTCACATCCTCACTCCTATCTCCTATCCCCCACCTCCCCCCCCTTCCTATTTCAAGCCACTGCGCCGTGCTCCCTTAAGGGCTGCAGAAATAAGTGCCTTTTCCTTTCCTCATTCTAACCACTACCACCACCACCACTACCCGCTTCTACCGTCGATGACACGAGTGCCGAGGTGAAAATGGCACTAGGGAGGAACTTCATTAGGGTTGCCAGGTGCTCAGAGAGCAACCCGCCAAATTCAGCCCCAATAATAGCCCAAAAGTAGCCAAATGTAATTCATAAAAATAGCCCAAAAGAATTCATTATAGAAAAAGGTTTCAGTTTATTATTTTAATACAGATAGAGTTTATAAATGAACAAAACAATGAAATGAAGCAAGATTAACAAATAAAAGCCAGATGAAAACATGCAACACCTTTTATAGAGAGTTACCGATATGACATGCATGTCTTCGAGTCTGCTGCTGCTCAATGCAAGAGCGCATATCTGCTGCAAAAAGCAGAAACGGAAGTGAAATGCCACCTTGCTTGCTGGCATTTGTATTTTATTGTGGCTCTTTGTAGGTAGATAATCAGCTTTATGAAGGGTCTAGCGAGTTAAAGGAGCACTGACACAAAATTTCGAAGGCGAGATAATGAGTGAAATAGATGTATGTGGCGACATAGACAACGCCTACGAAATATCAAGGGCAAATATAGTCTAGAACATATTTAAAATCAATTTCAAAGTGCATGCCGCACGACTGAGCGAGATGCGAGCCCCTCGCGACGCCGACATCAACGCGGTAGCAATGTAAACAAACTACGTCACGATTTTGTGTTGGCTGGTTGTTGGTTGTGCCCTTGCGCTACCTGCGATTTCTTCCTCCGCGCCTGACGTAGGCGGCGCCCGCTCTCGCGCGCGCCGCCTACGTCACAGTTCTTCGTGGTCACGTGGCCAGCTGCGTTTATCTTGCTACCGGAACTGCTCCTGACTAGCTCGGTGCTCTTTGAAACCGAAACTGCGACTGGGCGCTGTAAAAACGTCTGTAAATAACTAACCGTCGCGCACTCGCGCAAACGAGGTTTCCAGCCGTGATAAGTGGGTCGTAAGCTACCTATTGCAAAAAAAAAAAAAAAAAAAAAAAAAAAAAAAAAAAAAAAAAAAAAAAACAAGGTGCAAAATTTTTTGTGTCAGTGCTCCTTTATTTGTCTGTCTTCTTTTAAAGGACACAAAAATTTTCGCCCCGCGTTTTTTTGTTGCAATGTGTTGCTGGGGGCCTGTTAGTCATAAGGTCTCCTCGATTTGGCTGCACTTTCTGCACTATAGTTTAAGAGTGCTGCACTTCGGCGCTCGATTTGGCGAGTGCAGCTCGTGCCACCTGCACTTCTGCACCCGATTTGACGTCGCGCTGCACGAGTTCATCGGCACTTCAGCACTAGCTTCCCCGCCAGTTCTCGTCTCGTGCAAGTGGCCAAGGTATCGGTATGGCTGCACTTTTGCCCTCGATTTGAACGCTGCACCGAAACTGCTAGTGTCGGGCTGCACTGACACTAGAGGAACTGGCGCGGCACTGGCACGACACTTTGGTGAACTACGTCCAGAAAGTGCAGCCAAATCGAGGAGACCTATAACACGGCACATCGTTTGCTGCAGCGCGCGACAGATAATTAATTACAAGCTCCTCATTACCGACACAGCCTCAGTTTCGGTTTGACAGAGCTCCAAAAACGACAAGCCGCCGGGTGCAACTATCACCACCTAGCGAGTGAAACGCTCGGTCGCGTGAGCACAGAACAGTGACGCACTTCCGCGCGGTCTGCATCGTCTGCTTGCATTCGCTTGTTACACACGCTGCGTGATGTCGTCGCCGTTATCGTCCTCGCTGTCGTCGTCGGGCTCATCGTCGTCTGATGGCGACGATTTTCTTGCGGCGGGGATGGAAGGAATTTTCGACGTGGCGAATCACTTCAGGTTTGACCCGCTGGCGAGGAGTGCTTCGTCGGGAAGCGGCAGCGATACCAGCGACAACAACCACGATGAACCTCGCGTCGGCAATGTACAATGGTAAGACCCGACACATTCGTGCACAAATGTTCTGCAGGACGTTCGCTTTTTCTACGTTCAATATTCGATTAAATCACCTGATAACATTGTGATGCCATTCAAGTTGTTTGTGCCGAAAAAAGCTACACCACAGCACCAGACGTGAGCGATGCACAAGGTCGAGTCGGAAGACCCATGTACGCCAAATCCGGCGCCTTTGTGTTAAAGCAATGCGCCTCGAAATGGAGCCCGCAAACGCGACTGTTCTGCACGGGGGGACCAGTCCTGATAATCCTGACGTCCACAAGCGCACACGAACTCGATCCACTTCTGCCGCCGAGGTTCGTCGCGGGGAAACGTATGCAGCGATACGCCTGATCCCGACTTCGACGTGCAGAAGGAAACAGCGCAGAAGGATTTCGGCATTGTGGCCTGTCACTGCAGACCAGGCAGCACAGGGAAATCAAGAAGTCCTTGGGAGCAGGAAACGGGAAAGCTGTAGTGTCGCCAAACACAACACTTTTGACGCGTGCGCCGCGGCAGCGCCTCCTCTTGGCCGCGGCCACACACTCGCGAGCAGCCGCCGAGCAGTCACCAACAGCGCAGCGGTATGCAGCGGCGAGCCCGTCAAAACGGAAATGGCGGCTACGACGTCATCATAACTTGTTAGTAGGGGGGTCGCCTCGGGTCACCTCCGAGGGTGTCAATGCCGCCAGGTGCGGCCTATAATGCTGGATCGCGCACGCGAACTTCAAAATTCATATAAAATACCTTCCAAGCTTTATTCGCTGTCGATATTTTGCAGATGGTACACGCATGTACACGGGAATCGATCCAGCAGGCTATCTCGGCCGCGAAATTTTGTGTCAGTACCCCTTTAAGTGAGGCCACAATCTCAGGATTGTAGCCAAAGGAAAGGGGAACCCCGTGGAGGAGAAGAATGGCTTGTTTATTACTTAAAGCAAATAACTAAAGCTAATCGTTGCGTATCACATCAAACGCTTATGTCGGAACTCATTTCAATTGAAACAAATGTAAAGTGGTAAAATGTATCCTTTAAAACCAACGGTGATGCGTAGAGTTTGGTGATTGCAGGCGTAACGCTTAAAAATCCTTTAAGCCTCTTGGCGTGTGCTTTCATTTACACTTTGATTGAAATCCACAAATTTAATTTATCCACCGTGAGAATGAACGACTCAGCAGCCACGCGAAACCGGCAAAGAAAGCTTCACTTTGAAAGGAAAGGAATGCATTATTACTCACAGTCGCATCTGTGTGGTGAAGGCTGCTGATACCTAACGAATGCAAAAGGACAGGAAAAGTATAGCAGAAAGAATGAATGAAAGATAACTATACACGTAAACACTTGATTCACATCGACACTGAGGCGCAACAACCAATAAAGAGGAGAGAAGGACTGGAAAATGAGCGTTTGAAGCGAAGGCAGGTAACAGCCCAAAACTAGCCAAATAGCCAACGGCCAAAAAGTCCCGCCAACTCCAGAAAAAAGTAGCCCAATTTGGCTATTTATAGCCCAACCTGGCAACCCTGAACTTCATCAAGCGCGTGACATACTAGGCACTCCGTAGCCACCCTACCGTGGGGACACGGGGAAAATTCGAAACTGACTTAGGGGAAAAAACATCAAAATGACGTCATAGCGTCAGGTCACGTGGGTGACGTAGCAACGACGTCATCCATTGTTCGCGGTGGGAGCAGTGATGCCAATTTAGCGGACTTTCCGCTAAATCTGGCGGATTTTATTTGATTCTGACGGGAAAAAATGTGTCTAGCGGCTAGCGGATTTTTCAACGGGAAATTTTCATACATAGCGGATTTCTGGCGGATGCCTCGCGCAGTGCAGTGATTCAAAATCGTCGGAAGCATTGCCGAGAAACTTTGGCAAGATCCCCCTGCCCGATAAATTGCATACAAGTTCCACGGTCTGATGAATTGCGGCGATGAACCACTGAAAATTTTGCAAGAGTGCAGGACGCGGTGGCCATCCCTCGTCGAAATAGCTGTTTCAAGGATCGTAGACCAGTGGGCCGAATTGAAGATGCATTTGGAGACAGCGAAACGCAATGAAAAGTGCTACACGGCAGAAGTGCTGTACGGTATGTACGCGAACCAGGTCAATCTGGGGTAATTTATTTTTTTGAGACCGATTCTGACAGATGTTCAAAGGTTAACAAGGCATTCGAGGCGATAGGTGTGGATCAAACAAAGCTGCCGAAAGACCTTATGACTTTGCTTTCAAGCTTGCTTCATAAAATCGTGATTCCGATCGAGAAAGTGGACGTTCAGATATCCAGACGTGAGGATCACTTTAACCCCAAGCCATATCTAGGCTACTTCTTTGAGACGTACGTTGACAGCATGAAGGCTGAGAAGACCGACGGGTTCTCTCTCGCAGATGAAGCTGTGATGCGAGCAAGATGCATAAGCATAGGCGTGCGCACGAGGGGGGGCAGAGGGGGCGGCTGCCCCCCCCTAATCATCTGAAAGGGGGGCGCCGATTTCATGCCATACTATTACTCACTCGTACCTTTCACGCAATTTTCTAATCCGCAGGGTTATGGCAATCCATGATTTTTGACAATAGTGACGACCGATGACCCTTCATGGTCAATTCAAAGAATATACTTATTTCTTACTTTAAACCCCGGAAAGGCGGGCCCTATTGGAGGCCGCTTTGAGAAGCACGGTCAATTCAAATACACTTAGTTCTTACTTTAAACCCCGGAAAGGCGGGGCCTATTGGAGGCCGTTGTGAGCCGCACACTATCACTTCATTTTCAATTTTGCTTCCATGGTGGGACTTGTTATGGTTTTTTTGGGGGGTGGGGTCTCGACAAACAAGGGGGGGGAGGGGGGGGCGCTGCTGTGAGACTTGCCCCCCCCCCCCCCCTGACTAGGAATCCTGCGCACGCCTATGTGCATAAGGTTTATTACCACGCTAGTTGATCAAATCAGGCAGCGACTTCTCTTCATCACAGTTCTCCAGAAGACATGACTTTTGTCGGTCGAACACACTTTTTGCGTCATGAAGGAGCCATTGATTCATCTGCAGGAAGCAATGCCAGTGCCCCCCGGAATCAATCCCAACGTTGAAAACCAGTGAAGAACAATCGTCCTGCTGCGCTGTGAAACATTGGAATTATGCTGCACCAACTAGCCCAACCTTAGTGAACTTTGTAACTTTTAGCCTCATCTATGATGAGGTTGACAACAACCGTAGCACTGAAGCCTCTAGAATTCTATACCTCGCGACAACTTTCTGTGGCAGCACGGCCAAAGCTACGAAGCCGAATCACGCACTTTTTCACTACGCGTCTGCCTGTAGTCCGCGAACGCTAACTTTTATATACTACGTAGCATAAAAGGAAACATAAAAACAAAAGATGTAGTTATCAGGCTCAAGATCATTCGCATTGTTGTCAAGAAAGCTTATTCTGTACGGGAGTTTCGTTTTTTGCTGTTTCTAGTTTTCTGGTGTCATTTCACCTTTTTCCTGCCCCAGTAAACAACGATGGCGTCGTTCGGTTGCAGCAAGTTCACATCGTGGGTTGTGAGCGAGGATGAGTGCGCGTTCGCTGGTGATCTGTATTCATCGAGCAGAAGGAAAGGAAGACAGCTGTGCTTCGGCAAATATTTTGTTCCCCGCATATGCTCTCACGGAGAAAGAAGTTGTGTGCGAGTGATACCGTCAGCGCAAGTGAGTCTCTCATCGCGATAGCCACCTTGAAAGTGACGCCGTCGACCTGTTCGTCTTCAGCAAGACCAGCTGCTTGAAGGCAAAATTGCGATAGGAAACTGTACGTAAAAACAATGAGCCTTTTCATAAATTGCGTTCCGTACGTGGTCGATATTTCGGTTGCCTGATATTGCTGATACAATAACGCGAAAGATCGCGTACACTGTACCAGTCGGCGTCTACTGCGGGAGTGGCTCTTGGCGCTTTGCGATGACAGCGATTTTGGAGCATAAAATCACCAGTGAAAAGCTTCGCCTGGGCAACAGGCGCGTTCATGTCTATTAGGCGGCTAACTGCCGAAACAGCGTTCTTGACCGAGTAAGGAGTGCGTTTCTCCCGCTTGGACTTACCACGGCCGTGGATTTACGAACGTGAGACGCCCGCCTGTGACCAGTCGTGGCCAAGATTTCTGCGACCCATCGATGACTTCACGTCCACAAACAAATTAACGTGAGCGTCTCCAGAAAGTTGTTGCGTCTCTGAAAGAAGGAAAACGACGATACCGACCCAGTATTCACCGAAATTTAGGACATGGTTTCTTGTCATTGCGTTGAATTTCCTATCACACCGTTCCTGCTCAGCCATGCGCCTCCCCCCCCCCCTATTTTTTTCAAACATAAATCTGACCGCTTCAATAAACCTGCTTCCTGTGTTCCTTAGTAATAATGAATACTTTTTGCTTTGAAAAAAAATTCAAGCAAGCAAATGCAAGCATTACTGAATGGTGCTCACTTTACACGCGGGCTTGAACCGCTGGCAAATTAGCTATGCTCGAATTCGCAGAAGAACACAGCAATGATTCCACGTATTTTTCCTTCACTGCTGCGTTCATAAGTATCTCAAGCCTTGTTATAGCTTTCGAATAAAGCTACATATAATTAACCTATCTTTTCATACACTATTTCAAAAATAACATCATAAACCTTGGATGTTCGTGCGAAAACGTACATGTTGGATGCGCTTGCGAAACCGAAACCGAAATCGCGCGTAGACGGACTACTTGGCGTAGTAATACATGTGCAGAAGCTCCGCCCACGTAGCTTTGGCTGTGCTGCCACAGAAAGTTGTCGCGAGGTATAGTTACACTCTTTGGAAGACTCTTTTATGTGTTAGTTCAGCTCTCATAGTTTTGGGGAGCCTTTAGGAATGATAAAGGCTTTTATCATACGAAATTTCACTGTTTCTTTTTAATAAAATAAGTCTTAGCGGGAAATTTAGCGGATATGTTTTAGAATCTAGCGGAATCTGGCGGATTTCTTATTGCTTTCTAGCGGATTTCTCACGCCCATCGATGGCAACACTGGGTGGGAGCCAGACTCCAGCGATACGCTCGTAGAGCATCAGCTGTGTTTTGATGCATGAAGCCGTGTGTTAATATAGCGTTGACCCAATTGATAACAGTTAAAATTTCCAACTGTTTGTGCATGTTTTTTAGTAGGAACGCTGTACCGGTAATGCACAACGAATAGAGTTTCTCCGTTTGCTGGCTCAAGGGTCACTCGACGGATTCGCAGCTCAATGCAATGAGCGTAGGCCACGCACAGTAAATTGCATAAATAATCATTGTATCTTCCTTGAAAGTATTCAAAATAAACACAAAATAATATCCACACGTTTTTAATTGTGCTAATTCTCCTTTAAGAGTAACATGGCAAGTATTGTGAGCGTTGTATAACGCTCATTTTGGCGCATCATTAAAGTAATGTAATGTAATGGCAACAATGACAACGTTCCAAGATGTCAGCGTTGTTTTAGATGCGAAGCATCTTATGCTCGGGGCTCTGTCCTTCCCGCGTCCCCCCGTCCCGTGTCCGGCCACTTTCATGAAGTAGGGAAGCACCCATTATGCGAACCGGAACATTGTAGTAATATGAAGGCCGTCAACCACTATCACAGTCATCAGAGTCATGGCCGAGAGCACAGAGAGGCTGCTTAGCAATGGCTAGGCAGGTGGTGTCTGTCGCCCAGGTTGACCCATTCCTTGATCTTGCTTGCATGTGTTTGGAGGGGGGCTTAGTCCGTCCCTCCTTCCCGCGTCCCCTCCCCCCTCTCTCTCCTACGCTCACCCCCTTTCTCTCCTCTAGGAATCCTCTACTCTACGGAGCGGCCCCCCGCGTCTCACACCCCCCTACAGCGCATGCGCGTCCCTTCCCCCATCCTCTCCTACGCTCACCCCCATTCTCTACTCTAGGAATCATCTACTCTACGGAGCGGCGCCCGCGTCCCACATCCCCACAGCGCATGCGCGTCCCTTCCCCTATCCTCTCCTACGCTCACCCCCCATTCTCTACTCTAGGTATCATCTACTCTACGGAGCGGCTCCGGCGTCCCACACCCCCCACAGTATAGTGCCTAGAATATACTGGCTAGTGTGCTGAGCGGGCGCTTTGGCGTAGCCATCGCGCTGATGCCTTCCCAGTCACCGCATGGCGGCGCTGCGACTCGCTAAGGTCCCCCCGCGCGTCGGCGGCTCCTCCGCTTTCAGCTGCGTAGCACGGCGCTTACTGCCGCGAATGTACTGTTCTTCGTTGCTTTTAACGCACTCGTCAAAGCACTTGACCGGACGGGGAAAATCTTAGCGCCAAATTACTGCCCGCAGAAAATCCTCAAGTGGTTCGGCACTACAAAACGACGAAGCGTTTCATACGTACCTCACGTCGTCTGCTATTTTTCGCGACTCTGTGCGTCACCACCAAAGCGAAGTAGAAAAGTCGCAATGAATATACTCCGACACACCCAACTTGCCCGTTGAAAACAATAGCGAAAGTTGATGCGTTAGACGCAAGAAATTGTGTCGTAAGGATGGCTCACGGCAATTTCGATCGCGATGAAGTCCCACTCGGATTCTTCGCTGCTACACGAGAACATTCGCTGGCGATTTTACTCGTATAATAGTGTCTTGAAGCGCAAGTTGGTACATCTCATTCCGTTGAAAACAGCGCGAAAACGGGTCGAAGGCTAAGCAACAGCGCTTCTGTTGTTTGTCCCTTAGCCTTCATCCCGTTTTCGCGCTGTTTTCAACGCAGCGATTTTACTCGAAGTCGATCCAGTTAACTGCACTTCGCACCTCTCAGTCGTGGTCATATTTTATTATTTTAGCGGCGCATCACACTCGGTATGATGCACCATCATGGACTTGCAGAGTGTATAACCTACACGTGCCGAGGTAGTCGGGTCATGGCCAGGGGCGTAGCCAGAAATTTTTTTCGGGGGGGGGGGGGGCACCCCTTCATTTCGGGGAGGGCACCTCCTTGAAATGGCCATTTTTCGCTATGTATGCCATGGCGAAAAAAAATTTCGGGGGGGGGGGGGGGGCACGTGCCCGGTGTGCCACCCCCCTGGCTACGCCACTGGTCATGGCACGATAATTCTTAATCGCGAGCAGATACTTGAGCCGGAGCGGGTCGACAGTAATCACAAATGTCCATGTAACGCTTTTATTACACAAATGCACTAATCTTTCTTGCAAACATTATGACTCTAGCTTTTGCAAATCGTTCGCTTCGCCAACAAAATGAATGGTGTTCGTCCAGTTCTGCAGATATCACCATACTCCCCATACTTTTGGATCGGTTGTTTCGATGTTTCCGCAGTTCAGATGTACCTACTGCATTGTTGCACTACATGAACAAGTCTGTAGTTAACAGAGAATGGTTCATATGCAAATGTACGGTGGGGTGGGGTCACTTTTGCTGTTCCGCGTTTTCCAGCATGGCATCCATATTTTCTAGACCACATGCGATGAGCACAAGCTAGTCTAAATAGGATTCAGAAAAGGTAAATGCGAATAAAACGAACAGGGCTCATTAGTCAACAACAACATATCCATTAGATCATTTTATCATAGTCTAGTAGTGTGAATGGCTGAAAAAAATTTTTGTGCAAAGCATCTTTGTGAGTATTATGCCTGCTTGCTTTTAACCGCAATGAATTAACAGTTTAAGGTGGGGTGAGCAGGGCTTAAAGTCAGGGGGGGGCCCAGGGGGGGCCCGGCCCCCCCTTCCATTTTTAAGGTGGGGCTCGGGCCCCCCCTTGGCACATCAACTGTTACTGCTGCACCCTTTGAAAAATGCTGATGTTGATGTATATATGTATGTCGCGCTCCCGTGAGGGCCCCCCCCCCCCCCCTCCAATGATTGGAGACTTTTTTTTTTAAGCTCTGGGGGTGAGACTTCTTGTGGTCCAAAAATGCAATTTTGGAAATTCAATTATTGAATAGAGCATTTCTTTGAGAAAATATATCACATTTGGGCACTCGCGGTTTCAAAAAGAATTTTAGGTCTCCTTTTTGTTGACACAGTCACAGGTAATGCGCGCGTACTACTACGTTATTTCTGCGTTTTTCTCAAAAGAACATTTTTAAAATTTCTGTACACTTTTCTCGGGAACTAGCGGGCGTAGGAAAACGAAGATTTCCACGTGTTAACTATAATGGCATTAACATAACTGGTTCTAGAGTCAGTAGCCTATGCGCATCTATATTTTTTTAGTATAAAAAATCATTCATAAGTGGCCATTTTCATAATTCAACAAACGTAAAAAAAAACATGACAAATCTAACTTTTGTTGTACACTCACAACTTTAGTTCCAGTTCTGTAAAGCCTTAATCGCTACCTTTCTGCGAAATTTCAGTGATCCACAGATGGCAGATCTTATTTGAGAAGTACATTAGTAGAAAAACAAACAAAAATAAAAAAAAATACTAAAAAAATTCGAACTATCTCTGGGCTCTAATGTAACCTGCGTCTACCTTTAAAGTACCTCGCAAATTTTAGTCATAGCTTTCATTACCACTGCTGTATAGCCAAGATTTGAAACTCACTTTCAAAGTTTCGCCCCACCTCAATAACTGTAAATGTAATCTGAACTTCACTTTGAAAAATCCCCCTGTTCCACAGCTAAATAATCAACTCATCGAGCATAAGTAGTGTGCAAAACGCAAAACACACGCATAGTTGCTCTTTGCAGTTCCCATTTACACGTTCGTACACGAAGATTAGCGCGAACACGGTAAAAACAGCGCAAACGTCACCAAGACAACTTTGGACACGGGGCACGGAGCACTGATAAGCTGCGGAGGCACTGACATACACCGCGACGCCGGCGCGTGTGCTACACGGATGGATACTGGATGGATACTATGAGCGTCCCCTTTATAACGGGGCGGTGACATGTCTGCCACCAGGCTCGAAAAAAAACTTTCTTTTTATGTTGGCCTAATGCCTTATCTACATTGATTAAATCTATGTTATTATAGCAAAGAAAAATATAAATTCATGGTCCATCTCTCTGCCTCTTATGGCAGAATGACCTTACTTTTCCCATTCTTCATTTTTGTCCTTTATCTCTACTTTTCTGCCACCAATACTCTAACCGTCTCTTACTTATTTCTATCGCGGACGTGTCCAGCTTTCCATTGTTGTCCCTAAAACCCAAGGCTTCATGTAGACTCGTGCCCACACGTATATCTGGGTGGATATCGCCACATTCAATCAGTACATGTTCCATCGTTTCCTTAGTTCCCCTCACAGCATGTACATTGTTGTTCTTCGTTACAGAATCTCGCTTTATAGCTACGCGTTCTAAAGCAACCCGACCTTGCCTCAAACAGTAAAGCGCTTCCCCTTGAATTATCATAAAACCTCTCCCTCCTTATTTCGTTTTTTCCCTTTCGGTAGTCACTGAGAGCCGGCTTCTTTTCCATCGCTGTCATCCAATAAGTCCTCTCCGCCTCTCTGACTTTTCGCTTAATGCTCCTTGTTGCCGTGTCGCCCACACTGCTAGCCGTATATTTACTGGTGAGCCTCCTAGTTCTTTTTCTCCACTGCGTGTCGACGCTTTTTCTATACAAATACCTGAAAACCTTCCTTGCCCATCTACTCTCCTTTATTTTCCTGAGCCTCTCTTCAAATCTGATTTTGCTCTGAGCTTCCCTCACTTCAAAACCTGTCCATCCCATATCACACTTTACAGCCTCATTTGTCGTCTTCCCGTGAGCGCCCAACGCGAGGCGTCCCACAGTCCTTTGATTTACATCCATTCCTGATTGCACCTCTGACTTCATGCACACCACTGAGTTCCCAAATGTAAGCCCCGGAACCATCACACCCTTCCACAGCCCTCGAAGCACCTCGTACCTATTGTATCCCCATAACGCTCTGTGCTTCATGATTGCAGCATTCCTCTTTCCCTTTGTTACCGATGCTTTCTCTTGTACCTCCATATATCTATCCCCCCTCATTTACCCACACTCCGAGGTACTTGTACTCGCTTACCCTCGGTATTTCTTGGCCCTGTATTAAGACCGCATGGTCTTCGTGATCATTGAATACCATCAATCCACATTTTGTTGCACTAAAACCTAGTCCTAGAGCCTCGCCTTCCCTTCCGCATATATCTGCCAGCCGCTGTATATCATCTTGACTGTCCGCAAATAAGACAATATCGTCAGCGTAAAATAGACCTGGAAGCTTCTGCTCAACCATCGCGCCGGCCTGTTTGTGTGACAAATTAAATCCAATGTTGCTACCTTCTAGCGCTTTTTCCATCCTCACCATGTACAGCATAAATAACAGCGGGGACAAAGGACATCCCTGTCTCAGCCCCTTGCTAATGTCAACGCTGTCCTTGCTGCTTTTTCCTTCCCATTCTACACAAACTGTATTTTCTCGGTATATCTCCCTCAAAAGCTGTATACAGTCGTCACCTATGCCCACTTCCTTCAATATATCCCACAAAATTTCCTGATTAACGTTGTCATATGCCCCGGTGATGTCTAGATAAGCTACGTATAAGGGCCTGTTTTCTATTTTTGATATTTCTATACACTGTGTAAGAACAAACAGGTTATCGTCTAACCGCCTGTCGATTCGGAATCCATTCTGGAGTTCTCCCAAAATATCATTTTGCTCTACCCACGTTTCTATTTTTAATTTTACTGCCTGCATCGCCAACCGGTATAGCACCGATGTAATAGTTAGCGGTCTATACGAGCGAATGTTATCCTTTTCTCCCCTGCCTTTATAGATTAAGTTCATTCTACTTTTTCGCCAACTGTCTGGTATTTCCCTCTCCTGTAAGCACTTTTCTACGGCTTTCAGCAGTGCTTCTTTAGTGCTCTGTCCTAGTTCGTTAATTAGGCTGACGGGAACCCCATCTAAGCCCGGAGTAGTGCGCTTAGGAATTTTTCCTTCGGCCTTCTTCCAATTGAAATTTTCAAGTACTACATCTTCCTCGGTTGTACTCTTCTGTATACTTTTACTCACCGGGGGAATCCCCTGGGCGACCGTTATAAACGAATCGGCTGTTACCTTTCGGATGTAACCTAGCGCTTCATACCCTTCCAATTGATTTCCTTCTTCATCTACCATATGTTGTTGCATTGTTACAGACTTCCTACCTAGCGCTTTTAGGTGGCTCCAAAATATCCTAGGCGCGGCCTTCTTCTTTTCGCGAATCTCTGTCATCCAGCGTCACTTTCGCCTTTAATTTTTGCCTCGACTAATTTCGGCACAATGGATTTTTGCTCTAAATATATTTCCCATACTTGGTTGACTTCATCCTGTGGCCGCTTCTCCTTTTTTGCTTGTCTGTGCTGCCGTGATGCCTCACGTCGCTTCTCGATCGCATTACGGATTTCTTTGTTCCACCAACTTTTTGGCTTTCTCTTTTCTTTCCAAAATAGTTTTCTTCTCTTTTTCTATTTCTTTCGTGATTACATGTAGCAGCTCACTATACTTCCAGTCTTTGCCTGGAAGTTTGTCTACTTCTTCCTCGACTCTTGCGGCTATATTAGTTATTTGTTTCTCATTTAAATATGAGCTGCCAATGTTCGATTCTAGGTTCTTATTTTCAGTTTTATATCCCATTTGTAATGTTATGCGTTTATGATCACTACCCAAGCTGTTAATGCCTTCCTCGTCTATTCTCATCTCTCTAAGTTTGTCATAGATTCCTTCTGTCATGAGACAATAATCAATGCTCGACTGCCTGTTTCCGACTTCCCACGTGATGTGTCCCTCACACTTAGGCCCCGCGTTAACTATTTCAAGACTATGTTGCTCGCAGAGATCTAGCAATAACTTGCCATTGGAGTCTGAATATCCGTCAAGGTCATGTATGTGTGCATTCATGTCCCCTAGAAGGATTATTTCGGCATCATGACCAAATTCTTTAATATCGGTGCTTATGCATTTCACTATCTCCAGATTCTTTTCTCTGCAGTTATTCCCCGTCCACAAGTAAGCTACACCTAGCCACGTTTTCTTTCCACTTACTGTGCCCGAAACCCACAGGTGCTCTGAACACGTTTGCTTCACTCTATCCCATTTTGCTCTGCTATGAATTAGCATTCCAACACCCCCACTTCTCCTTTCTGATATGATCCTGTTGCATCCTTCCCAAATGTAATTGTCAATATGTGGTGGCTCTTCCAAGTCTCTAAGGTGTGTTTCTGTAACCGCATAAACACCTATCTGTTCCTTGTTTAACTGTCCCTCAATCTCTAACCATTTTGCCTTTTTTCTGCCACCCTGCATGTTAATGTCACCAATTGCGACACGCGCCTTCTCCCTTCTTTTACCTTCTCTCTGGTTTTTCGCTATACTACCTGTCCCAGAGTCCCCCCTGGTTGTTGTCCTCATTACACCCTACCCTGGACACCGAAGGGCCCGCGTGCCCCCCAAAAAAGCTACTGCGCGTCCTGCAAGTCGCCAACCCACCTCATGACCAAGCCTCCTATTGAAGTGTATTCCGTCTCTTCGAAAACCACCCCACCTGTGCACCTCTCTGTTTATTTCCACTACCTCGATGCCCTTCTCTCGACTCATCCGCCATATCTCTTTGTTTGCGTCGACAACCGCTCTTTGCAGGTTGCCGTCACGCACCGGTACCTCCGGTATTGTGCATACCACTATCTGCACCTGAGGGGAAATGGCGCGCATGTCATCGACCCCATTTCGCCAATGTGGTCGCTAGTTCGGCTGATTCTTCATTCAAGACGTCGTTTAGACCTCCCGCAATTATCACGAGGTTACGTCCATTAGCTTTAGTTGCGAGTTCTGCGCTAGCTTGTCTCATCACTGATCCCAGCCTACGTCCCGGGAACGTCCCTATTAAAACTCGTTTGTCGCCTCTCACCCTTTCCTTGACTGCTTCTGCGCATCTAGCTAAATTCGAGTCCCCGGCCATTATAACGTGCTCCGACTTTTCTGCTGGACTGTCCCGCACCTGGCCACTGCCTCGGTCACCAGCTCGCGCAACCGCCGCTGTTTTGCTCCCTCCCATCCCCAAAACCACCTCGCGGAAACTGGGTCCTGTGCCCCCTGCACCTGTCTCCACCTTCGCGTCTCCCACTATGGGGGTTGATGCCCCCCCCTGTTCCCGCCGGCGCTTGCTTCCTTGTTCACCATGACTGCCTTCGCTAACCCTTCCTCAGCTGACTTTAGCCTTTCTCCCATAGCCATCGTTTTTTCTCGCTCTGTCGCCAACGCATTCTCCAGCTCGGCGATTTTTACCTTGAGCTCATTCTGGGCAGCCATCATTATTTCCATTTTCGCCTCTAACTCACATTGCTTACACTTGGCGTCAGCTTGTTCTGCCTTGTCATCCTCTATTTTCCATCCCATTCCGCACCCTGAACACTTTACGGTCTTTTTGACCATGGCCAGATCGTTCACACTTCGGAATTACATGCACTCAAAGCCAAAAGGTACCACAAAACTCCGCCAGTATGCTTCAAAGCACTTGTGTACCCTTCAGCCACGTGGTGGCCGAAAAAAAAAAAAGAAAAAAAAAAAGCCAAGCGACTGTCACACAAGAAACAGCACAAAGTTGTAACCCCAATTAATCTTCAATCTAGTGGGTTATGTACTCATATAACTAATAAAAGCAAGCTCGAATCATGCAGAAAAAACTTATCTGTCGCTGTCATTCCGGAGCCCACGAACCCACCTTTGCGACAAGCGTCGCCGCCTACCGGCCAAAGTTGGAAGGCATCACCGGCACTGCCACCTCCTCCCATTGGAAACCCCCCTCCGCTCAGCACACTAGCCAGTATATTCTAGGCACTATACCCACAGCACATGCGCGTCCCCTCCCCCCTCTCTCCTCAGGAATCCTCTACTCTACGGAGCGGCTCCCGCGTCCCCCCCCCACCCCCCCCCGCGCATGCACGTCTTCTCCCCCTCTCTCTCCTCTCCTACGGTCTCCCCGTCCTGTCCTCTAGGAATCCTCTACAAAGCGGCGCGCACGGCAGGTGGTGTGACAGCTGCATACTCCGCTGGGGGCGCCACGGTAGTTCCGCGGTATGAAAATGACGGAGAGCGCGCGCCTCATTCTCTCCTGTGCAGCGCCGCGATGAGCGCCCGGACCGCTGCCGTGAAATGAGAGCGGCGACGTTCCTCCCGCTCAAGCTGATTATCTCCCCGCTGCTTCGCATCCACACATGGTTCCCTTTAGCGGCAGATGGGGAAGCTTTTTTGTTAGCGGTCTCGCGGCCCAGCTTTTCCTCTAGAGTCAGTATATTAACTCTATGCTTAGTGCGAATGAAAGTACCGGCTGACCCGAAAGCCAGGATCTTTCAGGTCAGCAGCCGAGCACCGTGAACACTAGTAGCTGTGCAGGGAAGTAGAAATAAAAAAAAATGGCAACATTAGACCTGTGGCGACAAGGTTTATTTTTGTGGTCCACGTAAGCTTAAGCACAATCAGTAAAAATTAAATTCCCCGCATATAAAAAAAGCTCATTCAGGTCGGGCACAGGGCAATATTACAAGGCACAAAAGCTAGGACAAAAACTGAACACAGCAATTAACTATCCAGAAACACATATTCACAACCTAAGGGGTGACGACAAACATTCTTGCTCTCGTATGACAAATATTGTACAACTGATGCAAAACTTTCAGAATGCAAGAAAACATTGTATAGGCAACATTATGAGCACTCACGCATACTGGATACTTTCATGGTAATAAATAAAAATTGTTTAGCAAATTAGACAACAAAGGCCACGAGAAGTCAAAAGTAATACAGATGAGGAACTTGCAATGCAGGTCATATAAGCAATTGAGGGTGTTGCACAGGGATCTTGAGGGTCAATGACTGTAGTAAAGCATCAGCAGTAAAGCACCGGTTCCAGGCAACGTGGTCTTCATGATGGATAAAATTTTCCTTGAAAATGTGGCTACATTTCTCAGCTGGTATACAATTTGAGTGCAGCTGGCAGGTGTGCACTAGAGGAACTAAACATCGAGTTCCGGTCAGAGACATTTGCACCCAGGGGGGAGCTTATTACAACTTTTTTTTGTAAGTCCATAATTGGAAACAGTTTCCAGTGGTCATCTAAGGTCATGATTATCTGCTGATGCCCTCAAGAAACTTCTGTACATTAAAACACTGTGCAAGTTGCCCCAGAAAATACAGCCACTCCACACAGGTGTTTTTGCAACCTCATCCAACCAAACGGGTTTATAGAACATGATGGGTTCAGTTCAGTGGGACAGAGAGCCAAGAATTCAAGTACATTTGTGCAAACCCTGTAAATACTCAGGCTTGTTGAAACTTACAAACAGTGGAGAAATAAAAAAAAAAAGCAAAGAAAATAAACAGGCGAGTGCGTACGTAGCAAGGGACTAGATTAATCCACCCCAAAAAAGAAAAAAAAATTAGATCGCACCCAAACGCCCTGCACCTTTGCACAGCAGACACATGCCAGCGGAACCCTGTTGATGCAATAACTGAAGCGCCAAACAAGTGCCCTTAGAAAAAAAAAAAGATGGGGGAGAAACTTTCGGCCAAAACGTCATAAAAAGCGGTTGCAGCCCTTTGAAGCGTGGCAGAGTGCTGTTTTCCATTTATCATTCACAGCCCACGGCTGACTGATCTTGTAGGTGGAGCGCAGTTTTCGACACCGACGAAATGCATAAAGAATGTTATAGTCATGATATGGGCAGGGAGCTTATTGCTTAAGCCTCGCACCAGCACAGCTGTAGGCAGCCATGCAAAGGCACAGGCAAGTCGGAACCAGTTGCATTGTCATCACCAAAAGGTAGTACAGATGGATGGCCACTCATATGAGCGAAGCATCTCTGCCCACTTCTACTTTGGTAGCAAATTCAACAGGCAGCTTGTTACAAATTTTAAGCAGTCAAAAGCTACATGAAGAATGGCCACAGTTCTGTGCATCAGCGTGACCCACCTGTCACCCTTGAGACATGAACAAGGTTGCACAATGCTAGCTCTACTGCTGCTGTTCTCGCGCATTTTGCAACTGACCACACTGCACAATGAAGCTACTGCCCTTAACATCAATGTGCAAATCAGTTTCTAAACAAAATGTAAACCAAGCCACATGTGACAAACGTCACTCATTCTGCACTCTGGTTGGCTTGTTGAGATCATGCGCTCATTGTGTTCACTCAGCCAGACTAGAATGCAGAATACGGAACACATGGTACAACACTCAGAATAAACTACAAGCTAGAATATGTCATTACTTCTGTGCAGTGTTTTACACAGCAAAACAGCAGATGCACTTGACCTTGGGTATACAAAACAATCAGACTTATTTGACATATTATGAAACAGGCCAGTGCATGAAGCATGTTAAGTGGGTCTTAGAGTGAGCAACAAAAGATATATATGCTAACTGCCTATTCCTGGCCTTTCCTAGCAGGACGACCACTGCAAAGCTACTTGCAATGAACTTTGCAGCTAATCACAAATCTCACTTGCTCTGGAACGCTTTTTGGTAATGGCACAAGAAAGTCAACAAAAAAAAAGCACCCATATTTGCGTTACAGCAGAAGCACTCGCCAGTGCAATCAATGAGAGCCCATCTCAGTGCATGAATGTGCAAGCTCTTAGGCTCTCGAGGCTTATCACAACTCTACAAAGTTTCAACAACAAAAGTGTAGGCTACTAAAGAACAGTGCCTACAAAGGCAGGTGGTACCAAGAACAGCAGAATTTGGCAAATGGCACCACTGGAGTCTACACCATTAAAAACAAGCATGCCTGTGAGGCAATCACATTAGAGCAGTTTCTTCTCAGTAACTGCTACGTTATGCAGCTGTTGCCTTTATGTACGTCCCAAAAACTTGCCTTTGTTTTGCAATGTGCAAAACAGATTGTAAGAAAAAAATCTATTTACTATCATATCGTTCTTTGTCTTTCCAAGGTATTTCGCCGTGCTACCTAAACAAAGCTGTTTGGAAGAAGCAAGCAAATCTGAAGGCTTCTTTTAGAATGCTTCTCACTACATAAACCAGCTGAATTTTACATGTCCCATTAAATCGTACCCTCCGAAAAATTCTTGTACCATAACAGGTGGCTTCGAAAAGTACTTGGTCTTGATACGTTAATGCAGCAAGTTCCATGCTTGCTGCATTTGATTTCCCTAGCTTGACAAACACCTATACTGATGCACTGCTCCATATTTACAAGCATTGGCTTGTGTTGTTCAAACGAAACACACAAGTGCAATAAACGCCTCAGTAGGTCACATACGAAACACTCAGACTACCCTAGACATGTGTGAGGAATTCTGCTATTCAAACTTGACACTGAGAACATAAGCTTGTAATAAATCGGTGCTAAACTTCCCTCACAAAGGGTGCTGTATGCGAGCAGCAACTTTGCAAAAATTGACCAGAGTGACCAGCTTAAGAAAATGAAAACAAGGTAGAAGACAACCCAGGTATAATAATTCAGCACATATAGCTCATTTTGGTACGATTTACCATTTTGCCAGTGCAATCTTCACAATGCAGATTTCTGATAATAGAAGAAATGCAGATATGAGCAATGAGGCTAAATATAATGAGAAAATTTTAGCCAAGTTAAAAAGAAAACTGCAGCAATGGACATTAGACAAGGTAAAAGCAGTCACAAAGACAACTAAAACATTTGAGTGGTCAAAAAGGATAAAAGACATTGACAAACATGGAAGTGACAATGTTTTACACCAGCCCTAAAAAATGTAAGCGGACCTGTATGTTCCTGAGCTGTCCAGATGTATCACCTCACTTTATAACTACTCTACACCAATTGCAGTTTGCACCACAAAAACAAAGTAGCTACCAGAAAGTTGTCACTTCGTTGACAGCTACAGGATCAATGCTGATCAGGCCACAGAAATCTCTGCACTGCAACACAATGGTGACACCCTGTATTCATTTCTTTGAGCATTCAGGAACTCCTTGCCATAAAAATGCTGCTGCCAGACAGAAGACATGCTCATCACAGTAGACCTCAAGAGTATGTTTGGATCCAGAACACAGCCTTATGTGTCGGCCACACTCTAGCTAGGATGCAAATGTATCAACTAGCCAATTGCAGGTGCACTTCCAAAACCCAGACCACATTTTCGGAGCCTCAGCAAATGCTTTGAATTGTGATGAGTGCAAAAATTGTGGAACTCCTGCAAATATTTTCAGCCAATGTCACCAATTCTAGTTTGCTACGGCTGCTGCTATCTTGGGCTTGCAGACAGCACAAATCTGTTATACATGAATGCTTCCAATTGCAAGAAAAGATCAGCACTGCTAAAGTGTAGCAGGATTTGGCTTATTTCAAAAGGCTTTAAGCCTCTTTTTTCGAAGAAGCAGCGCACAAAAGGACACAAACACGCACATATAAAATGATGCTTGTGTTTCTGTCATTTTATATGTGCGTGTTTGTGTCTTTTTGTGCGCTGCTTCTTCGAAAATCAAGGCTCACCAACTAGCCCATCAGTACATAATATTCAAGCCTCTCACCTTATCAAACCGAAACTTCAAGTACCACTGGCAGTGTACAGGCACCGTCACTACACAAAACATGTGCAAACAGCTCAACGACAGATCACAAGGTGGTTCATTCCAAGCAACGCCTACAGCGCTGTTGAATGTGCACCACTGGCAACATGCTCTCCCTAAATGTAGAGCACACAACACCACTGAAACTGCCTTCTTAACACCCGCGCTGCGGACAGACTTGACTTAGCCGTGTCACAACCAACACTCCTCCACCTCTGGTAAGAAACACTACCCACAAGAACAACAAGTCAGAGGGGGAGGGCATGGACGGCATGGAAGTGAAACAGCAGTGGGGAAAACCTAGAGGTCCCTTCTTCCAACACTCCTCAGTGGAAATGGCACAATTCTGGTGACCACGGCTTTAGCAACCCACACTTCTCAGTGATACCAGCGACAGTTTGTGTAAGCTCTTGCACCATGCAACAACGTTGTGGGTGCACATTACCAGGCACACTCAAAAGGGTGGTCACTCATAGCATATTGGTAACATTGCCCGTAGCTTGATTACCAGCTAGCCTAAAGGTCAGAGTGCTTACAGGGGGCAGTTGCGGGCTGGAGACTGGACCCCAAAGCTGGCACTACCATCCAACATCAAAGGGTGCAGTAATTGCAGACACTCTGAGCACGGGCTACAGACACAGGAGGCAGTGAATCCAACAGCTACACCAGTGGAAGTTTACCAGCAGTGGAGTTATTTATATAGTGGTTAATTGCAGTTAGAACTGCTGGGGACTCATCGTTGACTTCTTCACTGATACAAGCTTGATTACAAGACACCTTTGTTTGGGACCCTCAGCAAGGGCAAGTGGTGGGGGAAGCATTCAATCCCCAGCTCACTAGCAAGCTCTCTAGCAGCTGAAACTACGACTGCTCAAAGCACTCCGATCAGGCATAGAGCATTTGCCAGGACAGTGCTTTTTTTCTTCCCATAAGCAGAGAGACTCCCTTTAGGTAAAGTTTAAAAAACTGTTGCCAACCCAAAAATTGAAACTCTAGGCTCTCCAGCTTGAAAGCAAACATCAGAACATGTTCAGAATGCATGCTCACAAGAATGGATGCAACAATTCATATTGGCCCACTGGACAAGCTGGGCGGAGGGAAGCCTCAAAGGAATGTCAATGACTCCTCAAAACCACCACTCTCTCACACAACCTGAAGTGAGAATGGCAACGACAACCCAAACATTAAAACTGCATGCTGCCAACAACAGAGTGCACTTTTGACAGGCAAACACATCATAAAAAAACTAGAGGGACACAGGAAGGCAACAGCACCAGTTAAAAGGAAATAATAAAAGCCTGATGGAGGCATTGATGTGATTGTGAGAAACAAGCACACACACATGCACTGCTTTAATAGACACAGAGTACAAAAACACTCAAGCTTACAATTGGAGGCACTGCACGTGCGACCCGCCGCGGTTTGCACGCCAATGTTCTGGCAGTGAAGCAAGAGCGATTAATGCTCAATAGAGATGCCACCACAGCTCACAAGTTCTCCCAAGGGACACTCATCAAGCTTGGCAGACAACAGGCAGGGCTGAGCCAGCACGGCTGTCACCCCCTTGACAGTGCAGGTCCCAGTGGTGCTTCTAACCACAGCCAGCAGGTGCTATTGACAGGCTGGCAGAGAAGGAAGGTCCAAATGCTTGGATGCCCCAGATGAATGTGAAAATGTCAAGTCACCGCTCAGGGGGTTTCTCACGATGCGCTCGGAGCCTGGGGCGGCAGTGGCGCTTGTGCAAGGGCCAGTCGCGCTGCTGGCAGAAGAGGCCACAATAACGGGCGGCTTGGCAGCGACCACAGATGCTGAACTCGCGAGGCTCCCGCTCCAGGCTGCTACAGGGTGGATAGTGGCACTCGTAGTAGCAGCCACCCTCCTCTGAAACAGTACATTGCCACTTAACCCACTGGTGACCAGTCAAATTTCACAGTCAAGGTTTCTTTTTGGGACTGATGTGCTTCATGTATTTCTTCATATATAATTATAGTGTGTAGGTGTTCTAGCAATATTTCGCTCATACCTTCCCGTATCCGTAAAATTGTTAATCTATAACACAATCTTCTTATCGCACCTTAACCCTTTTACTGTCGGATGTCGCGAATTCGCGACATACCGAAAAACTCCGAGCCAACAAGTCACGAAACGCGTGCCACCTTTAATACCGGCTGTCAAGTACTCACGGTGAATGTAGCTTTCAGAATTAACAAATCTTGCGCCATCTTGTGTAAGGTATTCTATGCTAGAACCAATTGTTTTGTAGCTGGTGGCGGAGAACGCAAAGCACGTGCGATAGCTCTCACTTTTTCGTTCTTTGTCGCCTTAGTTACGCAAGTTCAATGTTCAATAATTTTGTTTATTTGGTGTGTACGCACCCAAGAGGTGGCACACAACATGTTACATAGTTCTGAAGTGGCATACGTCACCGCCGCGTGGCATACGTCACCGCCGACGCGCTACTCGGAACGCCCATTTCCGGTTGCCGCGACTCCGCAATCGGTCTGCTCCGTCGACTACGCGCTTGTTGGCTAACCGCTGCTGCCGTGCCAGCCCGTGCTCATACGAATCGTGCCGGCATGGACGCCTTCAAAGGATCGCCAACATGATGGATCCGTACGGTGACACGTCGTGCCAGAACACCTCCACACGGGCAACACAACGACTGACTTACCGGAAGTCGCAGGTTCCTGTTCGACCAATCGCAGCATGACTTGCGCTCTACGTCACCTATTCACTTCCTGACGTCACGCGGAGGCCGTAAGGGCTCGGAAAGGAGGAGGAATTGTTTTTTGAAATTTGTGGCGCGCCCGCGGCTTGTAGCACTGCCGCGTGTGGCATCGTTGATCGTGACGGCATTCTGCACACGATGCGCGTGTTTACTTGAAATGTTTGAAAAAATATTGGAGGCGGTTTAGTGGCCCTTTAACTATTGTTTTCTGGTTTGGGGAAAGACCACATCGTCTAACATTAGCAAACTGCATGTGCTACAAAAGAAGGCATTACGTCATATCGCTAGTGCTGATTACAATGCACACACTGCTGAACTTTTTCGCCAGTTTAAAATTGTTCCTGTGCCGAAACATTACGAGTTTTTTTTATGTATGCGCAACCAAAAATCTGTGTATAACTGCGAGCATGCATTTCTTAGCATATCATTGCTGAAAACGAATACCTCTGTATATCCATTTCGCAGCAAAGAGTATTGGTACGTTCCATTTGTCGTACTCAGCATGGACAGCAAATGTTATGTCATGCACTTGCAGTTCTGTTGAACAAACTGATTTTTCAAGACATTCATGTGGAAAAGTGCAGCATACGTAATATAAGAGAGTGTTTCATTCCATGATGTCAGTGCTTTATTCTTACAGTGATGTTAGCGTTTTTGTGTATGTGTAGTTATTGTCAAGCTGTTCGTATTATATTATATAGCATTAGAGGTTGACCTGCAATGTGAAATGGTTGATATTTCAGCACTGTTGAAATTTGGACTTCTCAAGTGAATTGATTTTCACTTTTTGCCCGAGCCTTCCCGCATTATAATGATGCAGATAAATTTCAACTTCAACATCTCTTGTTAAGGCATCACGATGTTTACCAATGACATTGCAATATGTTGGTTCACAAGGTTTATTATTGTCATTTTATTCTGATCGGCAATCTCCGCAACGTTCACCCACATGGCCACAAATGGCTACACGTGCGACATTGTCACGGTACTCAGTAATCTTTGGTGTAAACATCGTCCAGTTTGACCCACATACATCCACATACTGCTTTCCATACGAAAACGGCAGGGAATAAATGACACCTTTCTTACACTCGACAAACTGCTTGACATGCGAGAGAGGCAGAGGCGGTGGCGCCCTCTCTTGCGCGGAGTCAGCTGCAGGTTTCCGATACATTTTTAGCAATTTTTAGTTAATTATTCCGATTACTTCTTGGTTATTCCTGTTGCCTATATTATTTTAGGCCTTGTTAGTTTCTTTTAACCCGGTTTTGAGCACTGCTAGCCTTGTTATGGCCTATATTGAGCACTTTACTGTGAGTGCAGTCACGCCACACGAGATGCATGGATGGACGACAAGCCGAGCACCTAAAGTGCTCCACCCTTAGAAGTTGGAAAGGATCCCCAAGCATATCCCGATGAGATGAAAATGTGAAAGCATTTCTTATGGCTAGATCGAACTTAGGGAGGGGTGCTGCAAAGTGGTGTTCCTGAGTTGTGTTATAAAAGGATGAGGCAATGCAGAGGCAGTCTATTTACATACTTTGGTGCAACCAAAGTGGTGCTGACAACACTTTGCACGTTACACTACATTGTCCATACATAACAACATCAACGAGTCTTCTATCAATGCCGCCACTAAGCCTTAAACGTCGGTATCAGCATAGTCCTTCAATACTCTTTCTGGTCACGAAACTTCGTCGTCACGCTATGGGGGGAGCTTGATATGGTGCGGAAAGTTGCCGCGACGCGCCGCCACCATCACTTAGAGGCCCCGCTTCTCCGCCCCTTCGGTTTGATTCCGTAGAGACCGCACATGCAGCTGGCATGAGCCGAAATGTTGCACGTGTACTTTGTATCTGTGATTGCTTTTTGGATAAGGGCCAAGTTCAGGTATTGTACAGTTGAAGCTGCACGTTCACCTGACGATGGCGTTCAGGTGCTGCGTACCGAGGTGCCGTTTAAGGGCACTACTGAAAAGGTGTTTTTTTGCATGCCAAGTGTTCGCGGAAAGTTTGAGAACTCGAAGTGAGCGATAACATGGCAAGAAACAGATGACTTCAGCATTGATTCGAAGTATGTGCGTGTGTGTACGAAGCACTTTGATTCATCGGGCATCATCTATGTGCACGATTTCACAATAAACGGTAACACCGTATTGTTGCCTAGAGACAAGCCGCGCCTCAGACCTAACGTCACTTCTCGTGTGTTCAACGGCCTGCCAGCGTACTTTACGAATCAGAAGTCACGACCACTGACAGTTTGAAAACCACTGAAACAACCTCTAGAGCCATCGTGTGCAACGGGGGTTTCTAGCCGAGATAAACGGGCCATTAGCTACTTATTGTAACAGCACCAAAAAAAAAAAAAAAAAAAAGCAAGATATCTGTGTCAACATTCCTTTCCGACGTCTTTTGAACTCTACACTACCCAAGTGCTGAGTGAAGGTGAAAATTATCTGTTTTATCTCGACCATAAGCATTTGCATAGCTTCATTTCCTTCAAGGAAAGATAGCGATTACAATCCTATTAGGCGTCCTGGTTCGCCAAGGAAGTACAGAACTGAATGCAATCATGCGGCAATCCTCGTCACCCTTCTCGTATGAGACAGAAATTAAGAAGCGCAATACAGAATCACGGGGGACATTAATCCATGCGGTTTTCATTGTGATTGTTGAGAACAAAAATCGTGTAAAAAAACTGTGTCGCACCATTCAACCGATACGCACGAACACTAGCAAAGTTATCGAGGCCTTAAACGACAGCAGTTGCCATCAAGAAACCGTTTCATTGACGGTTACGATCTTCCGCTGTATCTGTTTCCCACAGCTAGATTACCGGCAAATGCAAGTTCACGCCCTAGAACATTTTCTGTTACGTAAAAATAGTCTGTCACCACTGCTGGAACGACACGCGTGCCACGCGTTCGGGAAAGAACGGCTGTCGACCTTGAGCTCAGGTTGTCATGCATTTAATATTAATGTCACTGAGCTGATATCTTATTCTCTGTACAGCGGATCACAGTCACGTCAGTTAATTTTTTTATTTGAGGCCTGTTTGGCCAACTAAAAACAAATTTTGCAGCAACAAAAAGGTCTATGCGCGTCGTCTGTTGGCACACTGAGCAGCCAGCTGAATTTGAGATTGTTGTTTACTTTTTGTATGCGCCTTGTCTTCGTTACAAAAACATCCACAGAGTTACAAGCTTAATTCGTATAATTGCTACGACAAAACAGAATGAAAATATTGTCGAAAAGGAGCGGCTCTTTCGGCCGCGACGTACCAGAGAAGAAAAAATACAAGCGTCGCCTGCAGCGGCCACTCCACTGGGTGGCCTCTCTTTTAC
Organism: Rhipicephalus appendiculatus; assembly: GCA_030522465.1. Taxonomy (NCBI): domain Eukaryota; kingdom Metazoa; phylum Arthropoda; class Arachnida; order Ixodida; family Ixodidae; genus Rhipicephalus; species Rhipicephalus appendiculatus. The sequence continues at coordinate 52,446 of JALIZH010024206.1, forward strand.
TGTGGCACCCCTACTGGCCGCCGGTGGCTCTATATTAAACTGAGGCGGCAGTTTTGCGACCAGAAAAGCTACTGAGGGACTATGGTATCGGACTCGCTGCTGCAACACCGCCTCCCCAGAAGTTGAAGGCCAACTGATGTGGTGGACAAAAGTGCACTCCTTTAGAGTCGGGAGTTTCCCTTCTGCTGCGGGGATTCCTTTCTCCTACTTCACAGCTGCGAGTTGTTCCCGAGTCAGTTGTGGGCGCCCATGTCAGATCCAGTGGGAGAGGTCACTTGTTTTCCGCACAAGGCTTTTACGGGCGCCGGACAAATGCGCACTTTTTAGGTGAAAACTTTAGCGCAAACAAGACGGACCACAAAGGAAGAAGAGACGAGCACAGGCGCTTCTTCTTGTCTCTTCTTCCTTTGTGGTCCGTCTTGTTTGCGCTAAAGTTTTCACCTAAAATGCGATGTACCAACTAGGCCCAACCGAAGTTTTATTGAAATGCGCACTTTCGCAAACCCCACGAAGTAACACTTTCACGTTAAAATTTAGTACTAAACATGGCTGCCTTTTTTTTTTCACGATGCCACATCGCATGCGCCCTTCCCCCCAACAAAAAGGCCCTTAAATGTCTCTTCGCTTCGAAGACTTTCGTTTTAGTAATTCTGGTTGTCCCAGCCCCTACCAAAACAGCAGAGGGGAGCACAGGAAAATGTAAAAGGCGATTCCTTTTGCACAGTAATTCGTAGACCTGCGGCACTATGTCATGCACATACTGTGATAGAATGGCATACAACGTTAGCAGGGAACGAGAGGGAGCAAACGGCCAATAGACGAAGGGAAGCACCCCCTGAAGAACACTTCCCATGTTGACCATCTGCTGAGTAAATTTAGAAGGAAAGAAGTGGAGATTTAAGGGCTCATTTTTCTTTATTATACACAACACAAATGAGAACTAACAGACAATGATGCCCAGGATAGTATATGAGATGCTATTAGTAGTAAGTGTAATGTATACTGAAATGCAAATAGACGCAAACCTTCGAGGAAGAAAATTAGAGGCAGAACAGAAAGGTTTGAGTCTATTTGTATTTCAGTAAGCATGTACCAACTAGCCCAACAAAAAGTTTTATTAAGTGTAATGTAAATGTGAAAAAAAAAGGCAGATGAAAAGATAACTTGCCGCTGGCCGGGACCAAACCTGCGACCTTCGAATAACGCGTCCGATGCTCTACCAACTGAGCTACAGCGGCGGCCATCCCTCCGTCCACTTTATGGAGTATATACGAGCATTTATCTTTTCGTTATTTTTTTCGTCCACTTTTCTTTCTTCACATTTACATTGCACTTGCATCCCTTATACTTTCCTGGGCATCACTGTCTGTTAGTTCTAATTAATATTCTGTCTAACGAGGAAATTTAGAAACATTTTCAATGCATGAAGCAATGTAGAATTGTTACTGAATATCAATGTTTGACGACATTGTTTTTCAAAGCTTCATATTGAAGAGCCCAATGACTTTAACAATTTATTTGTGGCAATGTCTTAATTGTGCACTAGGTCGCGTCGCAATTTCACGAGACGTTTGGTGGCTGTCCTTCCGGCAATTTTCATACACTGTTGGCACGGGATTGCATTAGGCCAGACACAAAGCAGGCTAATTTGCATCTTTGGCTTGAGCGCGCATGTTTAGATCCAATCCAAGTTGTCCGGAGACAGTTCTATATTCTCTCTATCGGACAGAATGATGTCTGTCCATTTTGTTCCCATTCTTTGCCTAGCAATGCCATTTCCGGTTGCTGTTCTCACGTCTGACCATCACCCAAACCTCGACCAGTCCCATGCGCCGTAGAGTGTTCTGTCACAGAATTGCACCCCTGGCAGCAGAGCGCAGTTCCCCGGGTCATAACGAAAACTGCTGCCAGCTGCCGCATAGTAACATGGGTGATGTAACGTGCAGTAATAGCACGAGCCTGGATAACTTGATATTTTGCAGTTTGTAGGGCAGTATCAATGAATTTGATACCACAGGCTGATTAGGCGCTGGAAAGATATTATTTGCAAAGCATGCTTTGCAACATGAACCAACCGAGTACGAAACAAAAACCATGGTTGCAACAGCTAGCTGTCAGTGGAAGATGTAGTGACATTGCCATCACAAAATGGTGACAAAGCGCATTTTCAAGCTAGTAATCATGGTGTAGTACGAAAACACAACAGACACACAGAAACACACACCACAGGGGCTACTAACAACTTGAATGGAAAACTGATGATAATACACGGAATATATATGCTGCTCCAAACACGCAAGCGCGAAATTGACATCCAGCAGGCTACAGGGGGGCGCTAGGCAAAGATAACATATCAACAATATGACTTAAAAACGCATGTTCCGCGGCGAACAGAACAACGGACGTCTGACTAACGCAATCACTACCCTTTTCTTTGATAAAAAAACGCTTCTAAAAGTTCACGTGCTGTTTTATCTTTACTCCTACACAGGATCTTGAATAATGCATGTTGCTGGGCGAGCCGTTCGTACATGATGAAACAAGGTGCTGCGCAAAGGACAGAGGGACAAGGAAGTGAACGAGGACGGGCGCAGTCCGTCCTCGTTCACTTCCTTGTCCCTGTGTGCGTCCCCTTCAATCCCCTTCATAATATTGCTGATCTTATCGGCATCAGCCATTGCGACATCAACGCGGTTACATAGGTTGACAACGTCTTCAATGTAACTTGTAAATGCTTCACCACTCTGCTGCGCACGACCACGCAAACGTTGCTCGGCACAAAGCTTGCGAACGGTGGGGGGCCCGAATACCTCCGTCATGTGCGTTTTGAAAGCAGCTCATGTCAGGAAGTCACGTTGGTGGTTCCGATGTCACACGCTGGCAACATCGCTCAAATAAAATGACACGTAAGCTTCCTGGCGTCGTCCCAGTGGTTTATCATGCTCACCCGTTCGTATTCAGCAAGCCAGTCTTCAAAATCTTCCTCTTTTGTACCACTGAAGATTGGTGGGTCGCGTTGAGGCAATGGGCCAGGGCAGACTACTGTAGTGACTGGGACAGCGGGTCGTTGTTGTGGTTGGGTCGGTACCTCTTCCGGCATTGCAGAGGCGGGCTTGAGTTTCCGGTTGCGAAGTTCCAGATTTTCTTTACCCAGCAGGTCCACTAATTGTTACGGGGGTTTATTATGGTATGCAGCGATCGCGACGTTTGTAGCAACAGCAGGCAGGGCGTAGCCAGAGAGCGAACAGTCCACGCGAGCCAGTCGATGGCGATGCGCTTCTGTATGAGCCGATATTCTTCCTCACAAAGCTATCAGTAACTTGCGCTCCATTGTGCAATCGATTGTGCACAGTGTGGCCGCAGTCCCAATTTTGATCAGACGCGCATCTTGCGCAGATATCATTCGCTTGGTTTTGAGAGGCTTTTCCGAGTGGACAGAGACTCATGAAGTGGTGAGCCAAAGGAAGACCCTAGCCTGGCGTGTTTGCAAATCGCAGCCAAGGAAGTAATGGCTACACGTAACGTCAATATGCATGTGAAGGGTTCAGAGACAAACCCAGAGAGCACTTCTTGCGGAGATGAGGCTGTTTCCAGTAGCCATAAAGCAGTCACCAGCGAGGCGGAGGTGCCTCAGAAATTGAGTGGCTCTCGGGTAACCAGAAAAGAAGCAAATGTGAAGGCACCTAAGCATGATAAGTACCCGATGCTCATTAGATTCGAGGGTACTGTCGTGAAATGCCTAACTAGGAAGCATGGTTGCGGAAACCGCCAGAAAAGAAAGAGGCTGATGCAGACCGCACAGCAAACACCAGCGAAGGATGCCACACTGCAGCCAATAATGGAGCCAATAACTAATGGAGCACGTAATTTATACTTCGATCATGTCACATTTAGTTAAAAACAACCTTCTAAGCTCTAGTCAGCATGGTTTTCGACAAGGTTTTTCATGCTCTACCCAACTAGTTGAATTTTTTCACGATCTGGCTTCAGCGATAGATAAGATGCAAATAATAGACTGCATATTCCTCGATTTCAGAAAAGCATTTGATGTAGTTGCGCAGGATCTTCTCATTTCAAAACTACGATCCTACAAGTTGGATGATAGTGCTGTCGCATGGGTTGCCGAATATCTTCGTGCACGGCGGCAGTCTGTGGTGCTCAAGGGTTTCTCTTCTGCATATGCTCCAGTAACTTCAGGTGTTCCACAGGGATCAGTTCTGGGTCCCCTTTTGTTTTTGCTTTTTATTAACGATATTGCAAATGACGTTAAATCTTCATTTAGAATGTTCGCGGACGACTGTGTTATTTATAGAGTTAGAGATAAAGAGAGTGACGTTACTTTACTGCAGGCTGATTTAGACATTAGAGGATCATGGTGTGATAAATGGGAAATGTCCTTAAATCTTCAAAAATGTGTTCACGTCACCTTTTCAAGGAAACGCATATTTCAGTCTTGCACATCTACACTAAACAATATGACCTTAAAGAAAGCTGAAGAATATAAATATCTAGGTATTTTTTTAACGTCTGATTTAAGGTGGAATAGACACATTTCGCACATTAAGAATAAAGCAATAAGTTCTCTGTGTTTTCTTCGCCGTAATTTCAGTCAGTTACCAGCAAAATTGAAAGAGCAGCTGTATTTTACGTATGTTCGCAGCATACTTGATTACGGTTGTGTATGTTCGGATCCGCACACAGCTGATCTCACGGAGCAGCTTGAAAAGGTGCAAAATAAGGCGGTTCAGTTTGTACTTGAACAATTATAGAAGAACATTAAGCATGACGGAGAGCAAACGTAAATTATCATGGCAGGCTTTGCAAGATCGGCGGAAAAACCTTAGACTGAAATTTTTTCACGCTGTATACCATTCTAAAACCGGCATTGAGCGAGAAAGGTATATTAAGTTACCCACTTATGTGTCGTCGAGACGTGACCATGCATTGAAAATCCGCGAATTGCCTTTTAAAGGTGACGCTTTCAGGTATTCTTTTTTTCACGAGCCATAAGAGAATGGAATGCTCTATCGCCTGACATTGTGAACATTTTGGACAATGATGTGTTTTACTGCGCTTTGTGAATGTGATTACTTTGTATATTTTTTTTACTGTAACCCCCCCTGCTGTAACCCCCCCCACTGGTGATGCAGGTATTTCATAAATAAAAAAAATAAAATAAATAAGACTATACAATCGGACATTGCGTAGCTCTAGAGAACGTCCATTGAAGCATTTGGTCAGGCGCAAGCGGCGGAACTGGCGCAGTGTTGAAAAACAAGACGCATCTCCCCGAAGAAAGGTCAAAGTAGCGGGGTGCCGCGTGGGAGCACGTACAAAAGGAGGGGGAAGGCTCATTCTTTTCCCGCGTAACAGGCTTTCCCTTCGCGGAACTGAAGGAAAACGGCTGAGATGCGGAGTAAAGCGTGGCCGAAGAGAGTTAGTAAAGGCAGGCGCTCTCTGTAGCCTCGGGCGAACTCGAAAGCCGCCGGGACTAAGACCCCATCGGGTGCGATTCAAAAGAATCCGCAAATTAGGAAACGGGGCATGGTCCAGCAGGGTGTTTTGCATGCGTGTGTAAAGGAAGCTTTCAATGGTTATTTTGTTTGAGCTTGACTTCAGCAAGTTTAATTTTGTTGTTTCTAAGATGCGGAGCGGGGTTTTACGAATATGAGCCGCATAGCATTGAAGACTGATGAGAGCATTGTAGTCGCGTTAATTATTGAGATTAGTTCCTGATTAAGGGGAGATGCGATTCGGAAAAAAAGTTTTGTTAACCCTTTACTGCCGAGTGTCCCGAAATCGCGACATACCGAAAAACTCCCAAGTCCAACAAGTGACGATACCCGTGCCGCCTTTAAAGGAGCCCTGACATCAAATTTACGCATGTGGATTTTTTTTACATTCGCGAGTAGCTATCGACCCCCCAAGTAACGATTCTCGACTCAAAATGCAGCGGAGGGACGAATAAGTACCAGTAATGTTGATAAATATATCCGGTATCGAACGCGATTCAAAACGGGAGGAAAACCCGCCAAATTGTAGTCCTGGTAGCGCTACCTCACGGCCATGTCGGGGCCGCTCCCCAGCTGCTGATCCCGCTGCCACAAAAAAAGGTGACGTCACGTCCAGCTGACATCGCTGGACATTTCGTCTGCTAGGAGCACACGTGCAGCCATGTCTTTGTCGTCAACATCGTCGTCCTCGCCGTCATCGCGGTCAACATCGACAAGCGAGGATGACGACGACTTGGAATTGGGAATTGCCGCGATTCGCGACGGGGCTTTTAGCTTGTACGTATACTTTTTAACGTTACCGTGTTACCGGAATACCGTATTGCGTTTACCGTTTTATCGGAACGCATGTTTTAGAAAAGTTTTAGCACACCATACGTAAACGTTTACGTACTTACGTAAACGTATACCTTTACGTTTGCGCAAACCACCATATTGTGATGATAACTGCATTTAAACTATATTTAATTTAGATGAGATTGAATGCAGCAGATGAATTGAATGCAGATTGACTGCGGCAAAATCACCAAAAAGGTTTTTTAGCGTGTAAGGTATCCCAATGTACGCGAAGGAGTATAAAACGTATAAAATACCAGGTTACCGGACGATGGTGTCGACATCTTGTGATGATTTGTGCAACCACAGTCATGGACACGTTTGTTTTCGCCGAGTGCTTTTGAGGGAAGAAATGATTAAAAAGGCGACTCATTCGTAGTTATGCCACTGCAAGGCATTCACATCAGAAGTAGAATGCACGATGTTTCTGCAATACCAATTCTGTGCTTTCCTGGTTCATATTAGCCCCGCTAGATGACGCCACCTATCCAGCATGTCGGGCATGTCAGGAGCTTTTGGCCTCTCACGCTTTACTGCTTCGGCTTGCTAGATCACTAGCAAGCCGATCACTGCTAGATCTTCGGCAATCCTGCTGAAACAATTAAGGTGATCGCTCGCACTTTGGTTTATTTTGACTCGGCATCAGCGGATGGAGTCTCCTGAAAGCGGATATCGCGAGTAGCCACGAACGAAGGTGGAGTTGTGAGATAGGGCCGAAAACGTAAAGCCTATCCGGCGAGTAGTTTACGTTTTGTAAAAGTCTACGTTCCGTAAAGACACCGGTCCGAGCAGCGACGAGGAATTGCCTGCGGACGCACGCTTGGGCCACGCTCAATGGCGAGATATCCCCGACATCCTGGCACGTACTGTGTCGCTCTGAATGATCGCACTCGCGCACGACAAATCAGTCGATGCGACACGATGTACCGCACGCACAGATCAACACAGCAAGAAGAGCCACTACTGAGACCGCGCCGGGCGTCGGCGCCACAATAAACACACTCAGACCGTCGACGTCATTGTTACTAGCGTACGTCATAAGTGTGATTCTATCACGTGTTCTATCACACCTCATACGTTGCACTAGTGTCTATGTCGTAGGGCATCCAGTTTTCCGTTGAGCGTTCATACGCTGTTTGCCTGGTTTGCCCTCGAAATAAAATAACTTCCACGCGACGGACGGCATTCAAATTTGGCCAAGACGACCTATGCATACAGAGCAATCGAATGAAGGACACATCTCGACTTTGAAATTTGATGTCAAGTACTCCTGGGGATTGTAGCTTTCAGAATGAAAAAACTTGCGCCGTCTCAATTCAGTCAATTTAATACCTGTCATAGCGATTTCTGTCTTGAGTGAAACTTTATGAGGGAAAATGGTCACTTGCTTTGCTTGAAGTGCCTCTCAGCTGTGAAAATTCAATGAGGTTCATAATTTTCAGTTTGTACTGTGAACATTTTGTTTTGATGAGCCTGGCGGGTTTAAGGCAAATTCTGAACGCTTGTGCGTAGTGTGGCGTTGTGGCGCCTGGATCGTCCTATCTGCTGTTTCCCTTTGTGAGAGGTTCTTCGAGCTGCATGTCTGCAGCCATCGTCGACACCACGACCCCCCCTCTTCATGGCCAGCAAGTGGGTTTCTGGCCATTCGAGTTTCCTGGCCCCGGAGGAGCTGTTAAGATCGGCGGGCCTGCCTTCGCTGCAGGGCGCCGGGACGGAACAAAGGAGGCAGCCCCACTTTGCAGCGAGAAGAAAAGCGCGAGGGCACGCTCAGCAGTTGCACGCGAGATGGGGAGTCCGGTTCTCCCCAACAGCAGCTCTTCTGGAAGACGAGGTTTTCGACCGCCTGCCTGGACGCGAGGAAACCAGAGCAGTTGGGAGAGCCTCAACTTCGAACAATGTCTACAGGGCAGATTAGCAACTCCAAATTCGAAGGGAGCATGTGCCCTTGTCCGCCAAATGAGTTGGGCCTCCATGGAAGATGAAGAAGGGCAGAGGTGGAGAAAGTAGAGTCTCTTCCTTTCACGTACAAAGTGTTGTGACACCCCAATGGTTGCACCAAATCATGCAAATAAATACAATTCAGTCTCTGCATTGGCTCATCCTTGATAAAACAACTAGAGAACACCATTCCTCCAGCACTTCACCAACCTAGCAAAGAGAAACACTTCCATGTTCCTATCTCACAAGAGTGTACTTAGGGATCGTCTGCTACCTTTTTTCTGTAATTTCACTTCGAAGTATTCAAAAAATATAAAACAAATATTCGACAACTATTCAAAAAAAATATTCAATTCGATTCGCACTCACTTTATTCGAATACGCTTCGCACCCAGAATTTTGCTATTCACACAGCTCTACTTATTAGCTTTTCCGGGCGGCATCTCGGACGGGAGTTCAGTGAGCGACTTCATCGGTGCACATGATCACATAGCTGTTTCTGACTGCATCGACGCCGAGATCATGGCTGACGTTGCCGGTGCCGCGAAAGTGGACCTGTGCGGTTATAAAGATGCCAACGTCGCCGCTAAACAACCTTCTGTTGCGTTATAAAGCTTACATTGGCGTTCAGTGTGAGCCACATCTGTTGTGGCAGACTGTGCTGAATTTGCTTATTTGGAAAGTTTCAATGATACTGAGGATGACTGGAACTTGGCGGCGTGCAAGAAGACAAGTTTACGGATTATTTTCGTGCAAAATAAAGTACCGTAACTTGCAAAAGAAGTTAACACCTTTCATCTTCAATGGGGCGCTTAGTGAACACAAACGACACAAACGAAAAAATACAGGACATAAGGCAACGAGCGCAAACTACCAACTGGTTTCTTGTCTGAAAAAACGCTTTGAAAAAACGATCTTGCTTCTTCGGATCTCGTCCCCTTCTCACCCTCCTTCATCACACTCCCCTTTCTTTCGTCCCCCCCTTGCCCACTCTCGCTCTGCCCTTTCTTTGAGCATCTGCGCATGCTCGTGTGACACAACCCTTTCTTGGGGCCACGTTTTTTCAGACAATAAACCAGTTGGTAGTTTGCGCTCGTTGCCTTATGTCCTGTATTTTTTTCGTTTGTGTCGTTTGTGTTCACTAAGCGCCCCATTGAAGATGAATCAACACCAACTAGCCCACCTTATAGCTCTCCTTAACACCTTGTTCTTTATCATATTGTGAGCAAATCGCCATGTTAGCGCTTGTTACAATTTCCGAAAACTGTTTCGAGGCCTGAAATGCTTTAAGCCTTAAATACGCATATTTTGTATTTCAAATCATTGATATATTGAACTATTTCGTGATCCCCTTTGAGTTCAATATACCTGGGATTGACTGTATTCGCACAAGCCTACTCACAACATGTGGTCATTTCGTGCTGCCAGACCACAATTCCTGGTACTCACAGACAGACCAGCAAAATTATTAGTGTTTGCAGTTAATCGGCTTACAGGTGAATAAAATGGGAGCAGCCACGATTTTTGTGGCTCAACCAACTTGATCTCCAGTTAGCCCACGCAAAAAGGGTTCATCTTTTCCAAGTAATAATCCAATGAGCCCAGTTTACTGCCTCACAAATCAATTGAATCCATCAAGGAGTGGATAGGCTTTAAGCACTCTTCTCGTCCAGATGAGTGCGCTCGAAGCTAAGCCGGAGGGGATGGCGTCAGCACCTGTCATGGCCTTGAGCGTGCTTAAAGCGATTGAAAGCGAGCTCATTGGTAAAAATCCATCTAAAAAAAACAGTGCTACTTTACACAATGATGTGCGCTGACTGCCAACAAAGCGTAACTGAGCGCGCATGCACAGATACAACGGAAGCTCAATTACACGTCCTCCTGTTTTGTGACAACCTGCATTTTACAACGAATCAGTTCGGTCCCAGCAAAACCCCAATATCGAAGTGTACTAAAAACCAGCATTATACGACACGATTTTATGCTGATCCCGCATTGTACGATGACTCTCCAATAACCCCCCCCAAAAAAAGTCTCCTTTTTTACTCGAATTTTAATGTCAACCAAATATTCGTGGGTGTCACATAAAAACTTGCGTGCCCCTGGGTTGACAATTAGAAAAAAATAGAGAGAGATACCGTATTTACTCGCATAATAGGCGCACTTTTTTTCCAGAAAATTCGGCTCCAAGTTCGGGGTGCGCCTATTACGCGGGGTAAAATTTCCGAAAATTTTATTTCCGACTACAGCATAGACCGCTGATAACGTAAATCACCGAAGTCACGAATATCCGCACTACAGCCGAAACAACCTTCTTCTTAGGCTACACTAGCGCAAAAAGTGTTGAGCATGCAGTCTCGCGTGTCCGAGAATCGAGGCACGCGATGCAGTGTGCTCACAAGCATTCAAATTTCCAAATATTGACATCGAAAGACCCGCCTTGCCAACAAAATGATTGCGAAAAAAAACGTACGAAAAGAAAGCGCCGTCGCGGAAATTCACCGCGATTACGTTTCATCACGACCGAAATGTTGTGCTCTGAACGGTACCGATTGTTCGATTTCACGGGCTCGCACCCCATATCGAAGACATCGAATCGCGGACCACCATTCGAGTGTTACAAGCGCCACCCATGCCCCCTTTCCTTCAAGTAGAGCCACCGCAAACAGTTACGTTGATTCCGTACGAAACCGCAACTTTGATCGCCCGCGACCGCCACCGAAAAGCAACCAACGCTGATTAGGCCTAGCCTGCGGTTCGGCATGTTGTCGCGGGAAGTTTTTACAACACAACATGAAGATTGGGCGTCGAAAAGCACCGATTCAAGAGCAGCGCGCGAGATACGATGTTAAGGTTCGCGGCCGGGAAATTAGCGGCGACAAAAGTCCGCCGAGCTTGTGCAAGTCCGCGTAGTGGCAGCAAAGGCGAAAGCTCGCGTCGGAAAGCCGAAAAGCTTTCAAATTTGCGGACGAGGTAGCAAACGCGTGACGACGCTTTTCCCAACAGGAAACTCAAAGCGCACTTGATAAGGACGCGATCGCACGTTCCACGCGGAGCGCGCGCGGCCGGCAAGCGACCGGAGCCAAGCCGGGGCAAAGGTTACCCCGACGCCCAGGCAACCGCCCTTCTTCCTCACTCGGCGATCCCGCGCAGCGCTGCCGCGGTCTTTGTTCTTTTCTTTTTCCTCGCTTCAGTTAACGTAAAAGGGCCTCGAAGTGCAACCGTGCAAATACTGTACAGAACTACTGATCACGGCCAAGTTCGGGGTGCGCCTATTATGCGCGGAAATAAAAAAATCTGATTTCTCGCGACCAAACTGGGGGTGCGCCTATTATGCGAGTGCGCCTATTATGCGAGTAAATACGGTAGATACAGCATGCAACCTACAGTGGAATATTTATTCTATTGGCAGTTCATTTGCTTCTGTGATACAGTTTTCCCGGCTGTAAGGTTGCTTCTGGATATGTCTCGATCGTGTGCGTATCCATGGCCGTGAACTAGACAAGTTCTCTATCTGCAAGATCTGGATATTTTCAATTTTTCCGTCCATCGTGGTCGACATACAGCTGGATGGAGATCTTCTCCCTTTGCTTGCGGTACTCGGTCAAAGGCATCATGCACACACAAAAGACGCGACACAGCTATCTGCACCGCACAAAATAACTTTTCATTTGGCGTGAGAACTCGTAATAACAGCGTCACAGCACCAACTGCACTTCACAAGGGAATGACGATGCGCACAGCTCCGTCACGCGCAATAGCACCTACGTGAGCTTGCAACAAACTGTGCTCCATCGCCATTATGTGAGGGCAATGACACTGCATCACTCTTCTGACGGGAGGCTGTTGCCAACACAGTTTCCGTTTGCACGCGCAGGCAATTTTCGAAATCAATTTATCAGAAGGAAGATGTGTTCCTTGGCAAGTGCAGGGTTGCAGTGCAGTGGGCATAATCTGGCGGTCTGTATCAGTTTTTTGGGCAAGGCTGAATATCAGTGCCTACATTCTTAGTTTTTCGATTATACACCACTCCACATGGTGCCTAAAAAGACCGGTGATTGGTGCCCATGTGGAGATTACTGTGCTCTTAACAAGGTCACTGTCCCGGATCGGTACCCAATTCCACGTATCCAGGATTTTACTTTGGCATTGCATGGCCTCACCATTTTTAGCCTATCACCAGATTTCAGTCGAACCCACAGACATTCTGAAGACCACCATTATAACACCGTTCGGCCTATTCGAATATCTATACAGAGTCCTCCGTAAGAGAATTTGAGGTATAGCGCATCCAGGACGGGACAGAGAAGAAGACGCATGACACATACACGCTGTGTATGTGTCATGCGTCTTCTTCTCTGTCCCGTCCTGGATGCGCTATACCTCAAATACTATGGATAACCAACAAGCCCGCCGTGCAACCTTAGTCCGTAAGAGAAGACGGGGAAAACGTGACACCAACAGCACCGCGCGTCGATCCCCTACATCGCGGGCGCCAGCGAAGCAACAGCCCGTATACTGAGAAAGGCAGGGGTCGACGTTGCCCACAAGTCATCCACTACAATTGGCAGTTTCATCCCGCGGCCCTAAGACCGCGCACCTGCAGAAAAAGTGCAGGGCGCTGCGTACCGGATCGCGTGTGCCGACTGCCCTGCTTCCTACATTGGGGAAACCAAGAACTTCCATGAAAGAATGAGGCAGCACAAGAATGACCTCCGTCAATTGAACAGCAAACGGTGCGCAGTGGCAGAACACTGCGAGCGGTTTGACCACCATATCAGTCCCGACGGTGCGGTGATCTTGGAAAAAGAAAGGAACCTTCGCTGGTGGCTCCTCTTCGAATCCTGGCACATTCAGCAGACAGCGGGAAACCGCACCACGGGGACACTGCCCTCCCTCTACTGCCAGGGCTTGCGACGAGTCATGGCAAACCTCACACGCATGGCGAAAAGGCGCACATAAGCGCTGCACATCTCGGGCCTTCTCACCCCTGACCGAAACATCGGGTTTCTTAAAATAAATTTTGGTTTAAGTTTTCTCTTTTCTCCGGATTTCTACTGGCCAGTTACAGAGTAGTACATTTAGTGCATAGTTATTTTGAATTCCCAGCATGTATGCATTAACAAGGTTTTACTATACAAGTGCGTTTAGCTCAATACATGTTCTGGTTCGCAGTCAATAATCGCAAGATGGATAATGGCATTACTTACCATCTTCCTCAATCACTTCACCGTTGGCATTGTAATACTTGGTGACGGCAGCATCTGCAAGCTGAAGAAAAAGTTATGAAACATTGCTATAATCCATCTGCATAACAGACAGCAAGTGCAGCTTAAACAGCAGCATATGGCGATTTTCTATCTTTTCAAAAGGTAGCAGCTTGACTATAACATCCCTCTAACTCACTGCCACAATTGACAAGCGCATGCATATGTATTTTATCCACAGTTTATTGTAATGACTTGTAAAAGGCCCACACCCCAGCATAGGAGTGGGAATATTTCAGAGAAACGAGGCTGATCCCTCCGTCATAGGAATCGATTTAACACTAAAGTAAACCGTGTCTTCACAAAAGTGCAACTGATTGTACATGGACGTATGAGAGATTGAACAATGTCTACGGGTGTTTGGCAGCTATAGCACTTTACAAGAAATTCAACGACGCAAACCAACGAGAAGAAAAGGCGAAAGGAAAGAGCGTCAACTCGCAACTAACTTTATTCTTGCAAATCCAGCGCAATATATACACCATGCCACACATGAGCAAACACACCATGCGTCCCACCAGCAATCGGCCACTCTCAATGCACGTGCTATTTCAGAAACCTGTCAAAAAAAATCAAATTCAGCTGAACGCAGTAACACCGACGTATCGCTAATACAGATATCTTTTTTCTTTCGGCTGAGGTATGCTTCTAGCATCTCTCGCTCAATCAACCCCTTGCTTCTCCCTAGAATGGTGATATTGGCAAATCTTGCCTCGCATCTTGCCTCGCACTGGAAGGAGTCGACTGCCTTGCGAAGTGTGTTCAACCTGCCAAACTGGGTCGTAAGGATTCGTGCTGACAAGTGGTTTCATTCTTCAAGCAGAACGAACTTCAGCTTCTACAAGCAGACAAGGAGGGAGGCTTTGTCGTGTTGACAACGAGGGCCTTCAGCGAACAAGCGGCAGCTGCCATAGAAAAGAACTTCAAACCAGTGACTGTCCAAGTGAATAACGTAAGAGCCAAGGCCACGTTGCTTTGTAAAGAACTCAAGCTTACGAAACTTTCTAAATCTATTGGTGCAGCTAAGCTAGGTGTGTTGTCAATTTTTAACAGTGTGAAAACTCATGAGCCTGAAAAACCTTTCCGGTGTATTGTAAGCGAAAGAGATTCGTGGCAGAATCTAGTGAGCAGATATCTGTTAAAGCAGCTTAAAGGGGCCCTGCGACACTTTTGCGAGTGCCTTATTTAGCACCGGAACGCGTGTAGTAATGAATGCCGAGACGAATGCAACAAGAATGATGCAAATTAGTGGACGAAAAGTTAAATTACGAGTCCTCAAAGTTCAAAACTCGAGCAGATGATGACGAGAAACGTCCCCTTTCATATTTCACTCTGCCGCTGACGTCAAAGACCGCTTCCAATCACCGCGTGCGTCTCATAGAGACCTACCGGAAATGTCACCTCATGGTGGCCTTCACACAGTACCTCGCTACTGCTCTTATTGACGGCGTCATTACCATGGTTAGACGCTAGCAGTGAAGTGCAAGGAACACACTTTGCGAGTTGATGCACTTTTTTTTTGCTCTCAAGATCAAGCGCCTCTAGCCACAATTCCCGTCACTCATTGCTCATTGCAGCCGGTGAAACGATACACTAGCAGGATTGTTGCCACTGCTCGCGCAACTAGCAACTGCGCATCGAATGCGCACCATACTCCACGCACGCAGGCGATTACACGGGTGTGGCACTACAATACAATGTACTTTCGCCAAAAGGCCAAGCAGCAGATTTTAGGTACGATGAACGATCAGCGAGTGCACACCACCAAGACAACACCGCAAAAGGCAAAACATTGGAATGCATTGTCCTCCACCCCCCTCCCGCACCTAGTTGCACAGGACACCTAGTGTTGGCTGCACAACACAGCGCTCGTGCTTCTTTGTGTCGTGTTTTTTGCGCTGTTCACTATGAGCACCTAGTGTTGGTTTCGTTGTTCTGAAAATACGTCACTTAAAAACAGAAATTATTTCTTTCTGAGAAAGTATATAAAGGGTTTTTATTGTTTTTAGCATCCACTTGTACGGCCTAGCTACCACCGTATGAATATTGCACGTCACGTGTCGCATCAAGCCAATAAAAAACGAACGGTCTTTGTCGTCACTGTCACATGACATGACGCCACTTCCGTAACAGAAATAGCTGATGTGTGTCGCCATAGTCTGAAATCAAGGTAGTTTATCTCGTAAATTAAAATTATAACAGCTTCGATTTCGGCGTTGCCACTTGCGCAACGATATCGGTGCATTCCACAGTTCCAGAAGAACCGATGAAAAAGACATGCTCAAATTGTGTCGCAGGGCCCCTTTAATATGCTCCCTCTGGAAGATCCCTTTGTTGTGAGGAACTCTGCTGACATTACCCAATTTTTGCTTGATTTTCAAGGGGGCGGGTATGCGTTCTCGGTGGATGTTGATGATGATGATTATTAATGGGGTTTTGTCGCGCAAGGGCCATGGGCGGCCAAAGAGCGCCATGTCTTTTATGTGGTGTTAGCAATGACCAATGGTTACGATGGCGGGGTGTATTATGGCTGTATAGAGGCCTTAAAATCGTGTACTATCTCGAAGCGTAAAAAGTTTGTATAAAGTATAAAATTATGGCAGTGATACGTGATTTGATCTATGGGTGTGCAATGTAATGCAAGTGAGTGTGATATTTACAAGTGAGAGACGTGAAAATAGCACGAATGCCTCCTCAAGGCCTTCGAGGCCAAAGGCAGGGAGGCAGGTGCCTTTTTAATACAGCTGCCGCAGCAACAACCTCTTTTCAGAGATTGTGCTACGGATTGCCAGGGTATATAACCTGGAAACTATGTATTTCTTTTAAAAACGCCAACACAGACTGATGTTTAAAAGCCGGTTCGCTGCCTATGAGCATCGATGGATGGAGTGGTATTTGTTCTCGGAATGCTAATGGAAAATACTTTTTTCTTAGATGATCTAATTCAGTGCACTGAATAAGTATGTGCAGTACAGTGAGTGGTTCATCACACTTATCACACAAAGGTGGATCACCACCGGACAAAAGGTATGAGTGTGTGTGTGTGTGTGTATGTCCTATTCTTAATCTGGTGAGTGTTACTTCTGTGTGGCGTGACTTCGATACTGGCAGCCAGTTCGCAAGATGTGGCTTGATAAGATGAAGTTTATTTTGCGTTTGCCTGTCCCATAACCGCTGCCAATAATCCCCGAGCTTTCGTTTGAGGAAGAGTTTCAGGTTGAGAGCAGGGACACCTATGGATGTATTCGCAGTGCTTTCGTGGGCGGACGCAGCTAGCTGGTCCGCCAACACGTTTCCTTGGATCTCGCAGTGCTCTGGCACCCAGGACACTACGACATGATGTTTGGATGTGTAGACTGTGCATAAAATTGAGTAAAGAGAGACAAGGACAGGGTTTTTATGTTCTTTAAGAGTTTTCAGAGCTTTTACCACGCTTAGGGTATCAGAGTATATTACTGCCTTTTGTAGTTTGGATTGTTTGATGTGTTTAACGGCCACAAGTAATGCATAAGCTTCTGCCATGAAGATGCTTGTGTTAGGATGCAGAATGCCGACATCCGAAAAGGATGGACCGACCGCTGCGTAGGACACACCAGCATGAGACTTTGATGCGTCGGTGAAAAATTCAGGAAAGGATTACTTGTGCTGTAGTTCCAGAAAGTATGTATGGATGTGTGCAATAGGTGCGTGCTTCGTCACTTGTAAAAAAGATACATCACACTGTATAAGTTGCCACTGCCATGGCGGCAGTTGCACAGTGGAAGCCATCACAGAGTGTTTTAAGAGTGGGACTCCCATGTCCTCGGCAAGACCTCGTACTCGTAGTGAGTAGGGCGCTCTTAATGCAGGATGGTTGTGGAAGAGACTGGAGATAGATATATCATTTATAACATTGTATGTTGGGTGTTCACTGTTTGCATTGACCTTTAGAAAATATACAAATGAAATATAGAATCTCTGCAATTGAAGTGACCATTGGTTGGATTCCACGTAAAGGCTTTCTACGGGGGTCGTCCGAAACGCTCCCGTAGAGAGGCCTAGGTGGCGGACAGGGTCAAGCATCTTCAAAGCAGTTGGTGTCACTGACTGGTAAACAATGGCCCCATAATCTAACCGCGTGCATATGAGGCTCTTGTATAAATTCAACAAACATTTCTTGTCACTACCCCAAGTAGTGCGTGACAACACTTAAAATATTCATTGTTTTCATGCACCTGTCTTTAAGGTACTTAATGTGGTGAACTTTGTATCTAGTATTAGCCTAGGAATTTGTGCTCGGTTTTGACCGGTAGCCGCTGACCACAGAGGACACTATCAGGTTCAGGGTGCAGACCACTGTTTTTAGAGAACAGGACACAAGTGCTTTTCTGTGGATTCAGGCTGAACCCGTTCTCATCAGCCCATCTGACTACCTTATTCAGACCAAGCTGAGCCTGCCGCTCACATGTTGCAAGATTGCAAGATTTAAAACCTATCTGCAGGTCATCTACATACACGGAATAAAACATGTTACGCGGGATGGATACACGCAAGGAATTCATTTTTATCAGTAAAAGTGTGCAACTGAGGACACCACCTGGCGGCACTCCAGTTTCCTGGACAAATGCTCATGATAACACGCTTCCCACTCGTACACGGAAAGTGCGATCGGACAAGTAATTTTCGATCATATTCAGCATTCTGCCTCATACTCCTAAATGTGACAGGTCTCTCAGTATTGCAAAGTGCCAAGTCATATCGTAGGCCTTTTCTATGTCAAAGAATACTGAGAGAAAGAACTGTTTATGGACAAATGCGTCGCGTATTTCTGCCTCAATGCGTATTAAGTGATCAGATGTGCACAGACCCTGTCGAAATCCACACTGGTAAGGGTCCAGGAACTTGCGAGTTTCGAGAAAATGTATGAGCCGGCGGTTTATCATCGTTTCGAAGAGTTTACAGATGCAGCTTGTTAGTGCAATGGGCCTGTAGCTTTTGACGAAGGGTGGATCCTTGCCCTGTTTCAAAATAGGAATTAAAATTGCCTCTTTCCATGACATAGGGAGCTTGCCCGAAAAGAATACGAAGTTGTACATGGAAAGTAGGGTTTTTTGTGTTTCGGGGGGTAGGTTCTTCAACATTCAATATAACATACGGTCGGGGCCTGGGGCGGACTTGTTGCAGCAGTCTAGTGAAGCCTGCAACTCAGCCAAGGAGAAGGGCAAATTGTATGCCTCGTCTTTCGCGCACTTCCGTTCTAGTTTCTGTGTTTCTACTCTTGCATATACCACTGGAAGTTTTCAGAATAGTGTGATGAGCTCGACACTTGCTCGAAGTGAGCACCGAGGAAGTTCGCTTGGTCTTCCAAGGTGTCGCCCTGTGTGTTAACCAATGGAAGTGTATGTGTTTCTCGCTCTTTTAGCTTGTGGGTGTTCCACACTTTACCCTCGTCTGTGTATGAGCTGACACCTGACAAAAGCTTGTGCCAGCTCTCCCTTCGAGCCTGCCGGCGTGTCCTCCTTCCTTGGGATTTTACATTTTTGAAGTTATCAAGGTTCTCCACTGTTGGACAATCCCGCAGCAACCTCCATGCTTTGTTCTGGTTTTTGCGCACTTTTCTACATTCCTCGTTCCACCAGGGAACCCGACGTTTGGAACCTGTGTTGCTTGCTTCGGGAATGCATTTCGAAGCGGCATCAATTAGAAAAGCTGTGAAATATTTAACGGCATCATTTATGGTTAGTGCGCACATCTCAGCCCACGTCATGTGAGTAAGGGTTCGGTACTGATCCCAATCGGCTGCATGTAATTTCCATCTAGGAGCCTGCGGAGGAAGTTGATTACGGTTTGGTGTGCTCAGTATTATGGGAAAGTGGTCGCTCCCATATGGGTTTTGGAGAACATTCCACTTAAAATCAGATAAAAGTGCCGGCAATGAGATGCTGAGATCTATAGCAGAGTAAGACTTGGTTGCGAGGTTAAAATATGTAGGCTCTTTCATATTTAAAAGGCATAAATTGGAAGACAACAGAAGCTGTTCAATAAGCCGGCCTCGCACATCGCAACGAGTATCGCCCCATAGGCTACTGTGTGCATTAAAATCCCCAACGATTAAAAATGGTTCCGGAAGTTTTGCTAGTAAGGATTCTAAATCGTGTTTGTGGAGCTGATAATGTGGTGGTACCATATACAATGAACAAATGGTAATGAGTTTATCGAAAAATACGGTTCGAACAGCCACTGCCTCAAGGGCTGTTTGAAGCTTAGATGCTGACATGCTGTACTTCTATGAGCTATAATGGCCACACCGCCCGAAGACACGACAGCATCCTCGCGGTCTTTTCAGAACGTAATGTATTGCCGGAGAAAGTTGGTTTGTTTGGGGTTTAGGTGTGTTTCTTGCACACACAGCACTTTCGGATTGAACTTACTTAATGTTCTTGGACGTCATCTAGGTTTCTAAGTAGTCCTCTTACGTTCCATTGAATAATTTTATCCATGATGGAAGAAAAAAAAAGTGCTGTGTGTAACGAGGATGGAGATTGGCTCATTTTACAGAGCCCTTGTCAGGCCCTGTAATTAGTGTTTTGTCCTTTTTGGAGCGGTCGAGTGAAGCTCGCCGCTCCTTAGACGCTACCTGCGCTGTTTGGCTTGAACTAGTGTCCATAGCCTCCTGCGAGGCAGTGGACGCGTGCTCCACAGAGGGATCTGTGCGTCGCTTAGACTTCGCTTCGGTCGACATAGTCTTTGTCCCCACCAAGCCAGGGGTTGATGGGAACCTCTTAACCTCTTCATTGCCTTGGCTGCTGCCAGAGCTTGTGGAGGCCCCTGGTGTGGACAGGTTGAGTGTGGGCAGGGCAGCACTGGCTGCTCCCGCCGTAGGGCAGGTGGCGTTAGCCTCGGCATGCTAGGCGTGGTCCAGGCAACTGCCATGAGCCTTAGTGGTGCTGCCCCTCATTGCACCACTTCGGCAAAAGGTGTTTTCAGAGCGAAAGACGAGGATATTCGTTGCCTTGCTTCGCGGAACGTGATATTTGTAGCGATGAATTGGAACCTAGAAATGGGTTGCACTCTTGAGAGCCTTCTAGTGGGTCATCTGCAAAAAGGACGCCGCTCGCCCTGAGAGTTCGTGCCTGGCCGTGACTGTCGCCATTACGCAGTATCTCTGAGTACCGGCAAATAAACGCCTTAACAAATTGGTGGAGAGTGCTGTGCTCCCATTCGATGCCTGTGGAGCTTCGGTCTCGTACCCTACCATCTACCATGCCCCAAGATGCTTCTCAGCAAACGCCTCCCCCCCATGCCGCCCCCCTTGTCCCGGTGTCCCACGCATCCGCGATCAACCCATTTCTAGGTTCCAATGCATCGCTACAACCTTAACAGTGAGTATTTCTTTTTCTTTCTTCCAGGCTGGACAAGCTCCGGAGTATGCGGGGTGACTGCCATCGCAGTTTGCACAATGTACCTCATCACTCCTGCAATCGTCAGTACTGTGTCCGGTGGTGCTGCACTTAGCGCAAGTAAGCTGCCCTCGGCAGCTTTGGGATCCATGTCCAAATCGCTGGCATTTAAAACAACGCCTCGGGTTGGGAATGTATGGTCGTACATGAAGTTTTACCTAGCCGGTTTCAATAGTCTCAGGTAAGGTGGTTGAACTAAAGGTGAGTATCAAGTGCTTCGTTGCTATGTCGTTGTCGTTGCGTCTGATTGTGACGCATTGCACACGTGTTACTCCCTGGTCCTTCCATCCCTCAAGGAGCTCTTCTTCATTCAATGTCATCAGATCTGCATCCGATACCACGCCCTTCACTGTATTCATGGTACGATGTGGGCTCACAGCGACGGGGATGTCACCAAACGCTACAAGGTGTAAGAGTTTGTTGTATTGTTCCTTGTCTTTTAGTTCCAGCAGTAGATCCCCACTTGCCATCCTTGTGGCCTTGTAACCAGTTCCGATGGTCTCTTTCAGACATTTGGCCACAAGGAATGGCGAGATTGCTCTAGCTTTGGTAGACGAATGTTCACAGTGGAGTACATGGTATTTTGGAGATGTTTCTGTGTTTTTGGGCTAAAAGAGTGAAGTTGCGTCAGTGCGTACCCTTTTCGGGGCACGATTGGTTAGAGAGGGGTTCAAAGGTCCCATGAAAAAGGTGAATTGTTCGGCAACGGCACCTGCCACCCACCACGGAGCCCAACAAGGGGACAAGGCAGAACATGTGGTCAAGTCTGCGCAACGCCAGCAGTACGCCGTTACTATAACCGAATATGGTTTACCCAAGGTAGGATAACCACGCAAGGTTATTAGCCCTTGCCGCCAGGAAACAAGGAAGTAAATGGAAGAGAGGAGAAGACAGGAAAGGCTAAAAGTGAAAGAGAAAGACGAAGATGTGGGTAGAGAGAAATAGGAAGCGGTGACTGCCGATTTCCCCTGGGTGGGTCAGCCCAGGGGTGCCGTCTACGTGAAGCCGGGGCCAAAGGGGTGTGTTGCCTCTGCCGGGGGGGCCTTAAAGGGACACTAAAGCGAAACAATGACTTGGTTTAGATTGACAAAATGCATTCTGAGAACTCTAATGCCATATGTTTCATTATCATAATTATTATTACCGGAGAAAATCAAGGTTTAAGTTTTATTTTTAACTTTGGCGCCGATGTCTGCATGCGTGACGTCAGAAATTCCAAATGTATTTTTCGTATTTTCGCGACATTGGCTCGATGAAATTTTCTGAAACTTCGTATGCTAGGTCTATGGCTCCCACAGATGACAATGCACCTCATTTTTATCGATTAGAAGCTACGTAGGACTCAGTAGACGCCTTCAGAATCTATGACATCACGGTGTTTGGTGCGGGAATCTCAAGGTGGCGCCTCCACCCGCATTTTCTTTTCGCGTGTTTTCTCGCTTACCAAACGTCGTGTCGCGGTAAGAGTGGTGTTTTCGGGATTGTGAAATTGTTCATATTGAAAACTTTTCAGCGCGCACGGGACGGAGCACAAAGAAGAGGACACTACACAGGACTAGCGCTGTCTAACAACTGAAGTTTTATTGAAAGAAAATCAACCACCATGAAAACCAACAACGCATGTGCGAAAGTTAACTGTTGCAAAAGAACTCATTGAGCTTACGTAGCTCACATTCTAAAAGGCAAACGGACGGCTGAGATATGCAATCATCTCCCGCATCTTTTATGAAGTACGCTTCCGCGAGTTCCCGTGCCCTTCACGATGAAGCATCGCAAACCCCCGTTTCCTGCTCTGTTGGTGTGGTCTATAGGATTCCCCTCTCCTGCGGCAGGGTATATATAGGCCAGTCCGGGAAATGCATCAATGAAAGACTCCGCCAGCACAATAGCACCTTGAAGGGAACGCCGACGTCACACCTTTCTACACATTGTAGGGCTTGTGGTTGTAAACCGTTCTTTGACAACACTGTCATCTTGCGCAAACATAGTGATAGAAGGGCACGGGAACTCGCGGAAGCGTACTTCATAAAAGATGCGGGAGATGATTGCATATCTGAGCCGTCCGTTTGCCTTTTAGAATGTGAGCTACGTAAGCTCAACGAGTTCTTTCGCAACAGTTAACTTTCGCGCATGCGTTGTTGGTTTTCATGGTGGTTGATTTTCTTTCAATAAAACTTCAGTTGTTAGACAGCGCTAGTCCTGTGTAGTGTCCTCTTCTTTGTGCTCCGTCCCGTGCGCACTGAAAAGTTTTCAATATGAATCAGTTCCAACTCGCCCACCTATCTACTTTACTGCAGTTTGTGAAATTGTACTTAACTAATACACGAAAAATCGTTTTGCCCTTTGGTGTCCCTTTAAAGGTCCCAATCACCTGGCTTCGGCTCAACCCTCAGGATCCCCTTTTTCCCGGACACGGTGAAGCCACGCACGGCTACGCGTGGGAGGGGGTCGAAACCCCCCCCCCGTTGGCTCGGGTCCCTGGTGGCGCCACTCACCAAACCTCCGCTTCCGCAGACGCCCCTGCGGGGCTTGGTGGATGTTGTGGATCTGTTTTATTCAGTGCCACATGTGGAATTGTTCAAAGAAGTGAAAGCTAGCATTGAAGACCATGGCGTTTTGGCATTTGAGAGCAGTGCGGGTATCTCTGTTGATAATTTCGTGACCCTTTTGGAATTTTATTTGTGTTCGACGTTTGTGACGCACGAACGGCAGGTTTATGTTCAACGCAACGGGATATGTATCGGCTCGTGTGTAGCGCCTGTACTGTGCAGTTTGTTTTTAGCATCTCTTGACAGAGTGTTGGCTCGGGCTCTTGACAATGCAAATGTGCGCAGGGTGTACAGATATGTGGACGACTTCTTGGTAGTTTTAAGCACTAAACCAGGTTTAACACCCATCAACTTGGTGGACGAAATCTTAAAGAAATTTCGACAACATGCGAAGGGGCTGTCCTTCACGCATGAGCTACCTACTAACGAAAAAATTCGGTTTTTAGATTTCAGCCTCACACTGACGGAAGAGCACATCTGTTGGGCCTACTGGCCTCGTTCGTGCAAAAAGCTGATGCCCTATGATGCTGCCCAATCTAAAGTATTAAGAGAGGTATTGCTTTTATGTGCTTGGAAGGTGTGTTGGCTAAGTCTTGCCCTCACAGATTGCAGGAGAGCTTTGACAACCAGGTCAGCAAGCTTATACTCAGCTGGGTATCCTCGCTCGGTCGTTGCAGCAGCGGCTGAATCCCTCCTTCAGAAGTTTAAAGAGAAAAAGAAGGAGTTTCAGCGGTTCGACAAAAGACCAGCTGTTGTCCCATATGCCCATAAGGTTGCACACAACCTTAAAAAGGTGGCCAATAGGTACAAAGTACCTGTGGTGTTTTCTGCGCCGAGGAAACTGCCGGGCCTGTGCCCACAGATTTCAAGAGGACCCGTGCCTGCTCGCTGTGGTAAGAAGCATGCGAGGCCCTACGTCACCTGTGCAGGGGTGGAACAGGGTACATGGGTTTGGGAGCAGTCCTGGGAGCAGACAAAAGTGCCTTTTGTAGCAGGCTTGGAGCATCCAGAAAGACATTTTGGAACAGGCTTGGAGCAGCCAGAAAGGCCCTTTCGAGCAAGTTTGGAGCAGTCATAGAGAATGTTCAGAGCAGGTGTAGCTCCGTTACACAGCACTTGGGAAGCACCATTTGTCCAATGCTGCATTTTTCAAACACTAAGTTGTGCAATAGCCTTATTGCGATAGTAATTATATGGACACTTTGGACGGGTTTTTGCCATTGCCGTCATGTCCCGTATAAAGTCCAAAATGATAACATCCACCCACGCATCGCTGTTCTAGCCGCGGGTAAAAAGCGCACGAGCGGGGGCGACGAACGTGGCTGAAGCAGAGATCAAACGAGCCGGCCCATCTCCGTCGCTCGGAGGGCGCATGCGATAACATCACCCCGCTGGGGAGGCCTGCCGTCGAAGCAGAGAGTAAACACCCCGCCCGTCTCGAACGAGCATGAAAAGACGCGAGGGGGGGTGGGTGTCACTCGAGCAGTAACTGTGAACTTTGCTTCTAAGGGCGCGGTCGCGATCGCTAGCGATCGCTGGCGCACGCTCTAGCTCGGCAGCCATCAGCGGGCGGCTCGCATACACTTCTACGTGCTGCACTCACATCGCGAAGAGACTGTGCAAAAAGTGTTGCTCTCCCTGGAGTGGCCGTACCACACCAGCGTTTTGTAGAGTTACGCGAGATCAGATCCAAAATTTCTTGCTATCGGATTCCTTGCTTTGCCCTTGCGGTGAAACTGAGACTTTTTTGGCTATTGACAGCCGCCCGTTTTTTAAACATGAAAGCGCGAGCGTCAACCGCCGAGTCAATAAGTGCCGTATAACGGAGCGCAGCGGTGAAATGAACGCGTGCGCTCGATGAGCAGTCCCATAGAGTTAATGAGCAGTCCTGGCAGTCCTGCTGTGCACAGCTGTCCTTGCTAGGCTGTTCCGGGAACCGGCCACTACCCCCGCTTCTTTTGAGCACTGTTACCGTCATCTTGTTTTCTTTTCTGAACGCTGCCATCAAGTTACAAAAAAGTCACAGTTTCACTGCATGGGCGAAGCAATTAATGCGATAGCAACAAATTGAAATGTTATATGAAGTAAGGCTGGCAGCTAACTCTTTTGGATTCGTCATCACGTAACTCTACAAAATGCTGGTGTAAGATATGCTCTTTTCGCACAGTCTTCGCAGTGAGAGCGTAGCACGTAGAAGGGTTCATGCGCCGATTCCTGCCGAGTTAGCGGGCGCGCCAGCGCCCCTAGAATCGACGTTCACAGCTGCTGCTCGAACGATCACAGCCTTGCCGAAACCGAAACTATAACCATTTCGATGAAACCGAAAACACGCTGTTTCAGCTACGTTTTCGGGCACGGGGCTTGATGGCTGTTGCACCTTGCGGCAAAATTGGGTGCTGCGGCGCAGTACGGCGCTGATAAGCGTGTTTGGCGCAACAGGGGTGGTTCGGCGCAGGATGGCGCAGGTAAACAAGTTTGGCGCACAATGGCACAAATGGCGCAGCTGTTCCACCCCTGCCTGTGCGACGGGAGTGGTCTATGAAATTCCGCTCTCCTGTGCAAGGGTTTACATCGGCCAGACCGGCCGATGCGTAAACGATCCGGCGAGGGAGCATGATCTGTCGATCAAGAATAATCTTCTGGCACATTTGCCCATGCACTGCAGCGCGTGTGGATGTGAGGCAAGATTTGCCAATATTGCCATTCTAGGAAGAAGCAAGGGGTTGATTGAGCGAGAGATGCTAGAAGCATACCTCAGCCGAAAGAAAAAAGATATCTGTATTAGCGATACGTCGGTGTTACTGCGTTCAGCTGAATTTGATTTTTTTTGACAGGTTTCTGAAATAGCACGTGCATTGAGAGTGGCCGATTGCTGGTGGGACGCATGGTGTGTTTGCTCATGTGTGGCATGGTGTATATATTGCGCTGGATTTGCAAGAATAAAGTTAGTTGCGAGTTGACACTCTTTCCTTTCGCCTTTTCTTCTCGTTGGTTTGCGTCGTCGAATTTCTTGTAACATGCACTAGCCCAACAAGTTTTACTAAAGCTATAGCACTGTTTGACGTGGATCCACTTAAGTTGATGGCTAGTGGCACATCTCCATACCAGTGATGTGATTGGCCAAAGCCATTTTGGCGCAGCTTCTGGAGCAGCTAAAATATCACTTTGGAGCAGCATAACCAGCGTTTGGAGCAGTTACTTGCCGCACATTTTCAAACGCCGCAAACATTTGTCTCAAAGGCGGAGCTGTTGCACCACATGTCAAAGGTGTTTTTAAATGACGCTGGCTTTCCCTGATGCGTTAGATACAAACTGAAAGCACAGTCTAAATTTTTCATGCATTCTATTTACTTCCCCAAAAATGTCTGATTACATTTGTCCTTTCAGTACAACCTAGTCAATTATGGGGAGAAGTGTCTGCTGTCATGCTTTGTGTACAGAATCATTAGGGTCCTGGCTAATGAGCGGTTAAATAAGGAACAGGGTTTAGTAACTGGTAGTTTCTTCCAGTTATTCAATGTGTGCTCGACAAAATTTACGTTGATGGGGTAGTACGTATTTACATTTGACAAGCTGGTTGACATGAAGAGTTGCCGAGGTCAACAAGCCCAGCCGAGATATACCGAAATACCGGGACACCATGCCTTCTTGGCGAAGTAACAGTCACTGCATAGCCCGTCGCATTGTTGGTAAAATGTGCCCAGTGTATGGTCTTAAAACTTAGGTACCCTGCGTGAAATGTTTTAGAAGTAAACTAGAACAAATATCACTAAAAATAAAAAAACTAAATAAACGGCCGGTTTTACATACACGTACTGAATAACTGTTCTCAATAAAGTCAGTCAAGTAAGACTGCCGTGCAAGAACAACTGGGTCATTATTACATTTCTCTGGCTGTATTCACACCAGTTAGAAAATATTTAATTGAACTTAATAATGTTACCTCGCAGTATGGCCTAGTAGTAATATAAAACTAACGCAGTAAGCTTCACAGTATGGGCGAGTTCAAATTTAACGAAGAAAGTTTCGCAATATGGGCGAGCAAAAATTGTTTGGAAGCCTTGTGCCCAGCAACAACTTCAGCTACATGGCACATTCCTGTATACTGCGATGACCCCTAGAAATCACAGGGGTAACCTATGGATTGGATTTCGAGTGCCTGCTGTCATGCTTCTCACCGAAAGAACGCAAAAAAGATCTCTTGGCGCATGCTTGGCGCAAATAATGAAAATTTTGCCAAGATGTAGCAGGATGTAGCAGGTTTCACCTCTTGGCGCAGTTTGGCGCAATTGGCACATCACTGCCATACAGACAATTAATGCCAAAGATCATGCTTTATCCCTTGTGGTAGCTAAAGTAGTTAACATACACCTGGACATAGCATATGCTGAATACCGTGCAATGATGGCATCAACAAGCACTGGTATGCACTCCTTCAAAGCACCGTCATTTGAGGAGAGAAACGCCAAGATCCCCAGTACTAATAGGGTAATCTACGCCTGTCTTGGGATATGTGAGAGGCAGAGTTCGTAGCTTGAGCCGTGAGCGTGTGAAGGCCCCCCCTTCCCGCTGGCTTGTCTTTAGTCTCTCGCTGAAATGAAACTACCCAAATCAACAAAACTTTTTTTCTGGTTTTTCTTTGTCATCTGCTTGCATTTTGGCGATGTCCCAATTCTGATGCAAATGATGTCAGTGAAGACTTGGTGGACCCCGGCAAAATACACTTGTGTAACATGTTTGATCCCTCTGCCATAGGAATCGGTATAACACGTAAGTGAAATGCGTCTTCATAGAAGTAATTTATTGTTTATTGTACACTTATATAGGAGAGCTTGTACAGTGTCCATTGGTGTTTGGCAGACATTTTGGAATGTTGGAATGTGGATGAACCCACGTTGACTCCTGGTAGTACAACTACATCCCGACAACTAACGACAATGATCACGTTAAACCTTTGTGGTAGCTGAAGTAACTAGTTAGCCTGGGCCCAGCATTTGGTGAATCCCGTGCAATGATGGCATCAACAAGCACATAAGCGTAGTAAGTACTCGATATCATCATCATCATCATCAGCCTGACTACGCCCACTGCGGGGCAAAGGCCTCTCCCATGTTCCGACAATCAACCCGGTCCTATGCTTTCTGCTGCCACGTTATACCTGCAAACTTCTTAGTCTCATCTGCCCACCCAATTTTCTGTCTCCCCCTTACGCGTTTGCCTTCTCTTGGAATCCAGGTAGGTAGGTAATAAACTTTATTAATCCAGCGAGAAATTACAGGCCCGGGCTAGGCCTCCAGGGGCCGTCGTCCGAGGAACATCGACTGAGGTCCTCAGCGATGGTCCTGGCTCGCTGGACAGCCCAGAGTTGGTCCACCAAATGTGGGCTGAGAAGGGCGGCTCGCCACCGCTCAGCCAGTCGTCTTGGGGTACAGGCTCTCTCGTCCCGGTAGTGACGGCGAAAACCGTGTTCGCAGTTCCAAAGTATGTGAGCCATGTTGACTGTTTCGTGCCCGCACCATGGACAGCCGGGCGACGGGTGGAGCGAGGGACACAGTCTGCGCAGGTGCCGGGGAAAATGTATGAGTTTGCAGACACCTCGGGTCAGATGCCCGAGACCTGTCAAGCTGTTCGCGAAGTGGTGGGTAAAGTTATGTTGTTTTTCTGTAATGGCTGAGGATTTCGTGGTATGTGACCATGATGTCCTTGCAGTCTTGTATGGCATCAGAGCCTGTAGTCATGGAGGCATACTGTCCTCCGTCCCTGGGTGCCTCTCCATCGTCGAGGTCTTCCACATCGGCGGCTCTTTCGTCCACGTCGCGGCGGGTTAGCTGTCTCACGACGAGGTGGGCGCGCTCGTTGTGTTTGGACAGGAGGTCGGGTCTTCGTTCGTTGCCAAGCTGCCCCCTCGTGCGCAGGGAACCATTTGAGAGCCTTCGTAGCAATCGCACTGGACTTGAAGTCTTTGGCTCTGGCATTCAACATACCGTATATATTCGTGTAATGAACGCACATTTTTTTTCCCGAAAAATTGAAGCAAAGTTGCGGGGTGCATTTATTATGGGAGATAAACTTAACGAAAACTTTTCCGGGATGAGCAAAAAATGTGGTAATGCAAAAAAAAAAAAGTTCGTTAGCTTAACTTCTCGCAGTTAACATACGCGTACACTGTTTGGAAACAGCTTCTTTAATGTACTTCACTCATATTTGGTGGTGGATGGCGCTATCTTCTGCAAGCTGTCCCCGCGCACTCGATAAAAGCTCTTCGCGGCTTTCTTTTTCGCGATCTTTTGTTTAACCGTGACAGTGGTATCTGCTGTGATCTCAGGGGCGCCCGGAAGTGTACGCTACACGCACTTTGCAAACTCCATGACAAACTCGCACGACGAAGATGTTGATATTGCAGCGAGCTACCACCGAAGCATCAAAACACACCGTCGATAACAAGATTAACGACGAAATACGGCCGCTGCCTCGCTCTCCGCGTGAGATGTGACTAAAAAAGGTGGCCTATATCTTGCGTTCCTTGAAGTATGCACGGATAAAAAGCATGAAGAGCAAATTGCAACCGAAGCAAGGATCAGGGGTGCTACCATGTCACGGAAATCGTCACGCCCTTTTCTAGGCGACAAGCGATTTTTTCTGGTTTTCCAGAAACCTGCAACATGCCCGCGACGTTCCTGCGACATGCCTGCAACGCGACGACGACAGATGGCCCTTCGCGACAGCAACTTTTGTCACCGTTGCTCGAAAATCGCGTGCAAGTGGTTGGGCCTAAAGTTTCGTATTTGCAGGAAGCGACCGCTGGTTGGTGCGGGCAGTTTCGTGACCTTCCCTCGCTGTGTGCTTGTGAGATGCGATGTCTCTGCACTCGCACCGTTTGTGAATCCCGCTGTGGCGCACGAATAATAAAAGACAGGGCACGTGCCGCACACAGATAGAAAAACAAAACTGTGTGCGGCAGCGGGTGAAGGGGGGGAGGGAGCGAACCGTGTTGGGTCAGCATAATAAAAAACGGAAAAGATCAACGGGCAAGGGGCCACCACATGTCAGTTCACAGGACTGCAGCGGATGAATGTAGGGGGTGTGTTTATTACGCGGGAGAAAAAAATAGCACACATCTACCCTAAAGGGAACCCCGAGTAGTAATGAAAGCAGCCAATATCTTTTATTCATCATTGTATATGACTTTAAGCTCCGTAGACCGTTTTCCCTCGAGTATAACGGCCTTGTGGTGAGTAAAGTGTAAAGTTAAGGGATCGTGCAGCAAAGGTTGTAGTTTGAAGTTTGAGAAGGCGATGTCTATGCACGTTCCCCTGATGGTAATATGATGTTTTTAATCGTACGAAATGCACCGGAGAGCGTAATGGGACACCATGTGGGCGCTCCGCGTACTAGCGGCTACAGCGCACAACGATGGGGGGGGACTGGCCTCGTTCATAAGCTGCTTCGCATCTAAAAAACAATCCAAATTTTGACGTTTGAAGATGGGGGGTGCATTTATTATGCAAGTGCGTTCATTACGCGAATAAATACGGTATGCGCCGCCTCGATGGAGATCCATCCCTTGGTAAAGTTCCGGAACACCGTCTTGGCGTCGCTGACGACAAGCATGTCCTCGGCTCTACTGTGAAGTATTGCTGGGGCGTTGGCCATTTCTTCCGCTGCTTCCGACGATGGCAGCCGCATCGATCCCGTGACTAGGGTTCGTTCTCTCGTGTCAACCACTGCCATGGAGAAAGCGGGTGCCGATTGGTACCATTGTTGCCTTCGCCCCTGCTTGTTCTGTTGTTTTCCTCGGTCGGGCCGGGAGTATCTGGCCGCGTCGACAAAGAGGACGCCTTCTAGTCTGCCATGATCTTTGAGAATCGCCTCTGCTCTGCACTTGCACCTTTGTGCATCGTGCACTGGGTGCATGTTTTTTGGGTATATTTTCTGTCAGTATAGCGTTGGCGGTAGCGTGTCCTCCTTGACCTGTGGCGGTAGTGCGTCCTTCAGTCCTTGCATTCCGTAGTACCGAATCCCGAGCAAATCGAGGATGTTTCTTCAGGTTCTAGTGCCCAGTCAGCTACCCTCAATGACCAGCAGTTATCCGGTCTACGCGCTACGTGCCCGGCCCATTTCCATTTCTTCTTCTTGATTTCGACTGCGATACTCTTAAGGCCCAACCGCATGCACGCACTTTTCGAGCGACGGCGACAAGCGAGCTCGCGACGGCTGCGACCACATGTTGGCGACAAAATGCTAGATTGAAAATTATCACGCGCATGCCAATAAATTGCGAAAAGAAGTTTAAAAGTAGATCAATGGCAACATACTAAATTTATTACGGTCTTGTGTGGCATAAGGAAGCCATAAAAGCGTTTCGCGACTTCCTTTTTTCGCAATATTTTGTTTAACCGCGACAGGGTGCCCAGAAGCGTACGCTGACGGCTACGACGCACTTTGCATGACGATTTGACATCGCAGCAAGCAACCCCCCATTGCAGCAAGCTACCACCGAGACATCAAACCACACCGTCGATAACAAAATTAACGACAAAATACGGCCGCTGCCTCACTCTCCGCGTGAGATGTGGCTGTAAAGAAGGTAGTCTATACCTTGCAGTCCTTCAAGTTCGTGCGGTAACAAGCATCGAGAGCAAATTGTAACCGAAGAGAGGATCAGGGGTGCTGCCATGTTGACGGAAATCGTCATGCTCGCTTCCGGGCGACAAGCGATCTTTTTTAGTTTTCCAGAAACGTGCGACGCGACAAGCGACAGATGGGCCTCCGCAACAGCAAATCCTGTCGCTCGAAAATCGCGTACATGCGGTTGGGCCTTTAGCCTCTGTTCCCTGACCCACTCTGCTCTCTTCCTGTCTCTTAAAGTTACACCTATCATTTTCCTTTCCATCGCTCGCTGCGTCGTCCTCAATTTAAGTTGAACCCTCTTTGTAAACATCCAGGTTTCTGCTCCGTAGGTAACCCTCATGGTTCAGCTCCGCAGTTACTACCTGTCCGAAGTTCCTTAGGACAGGTAGTAACCGTGGTGCCTAACCATGAGAGTGAAATAACTAGAAGAATAAGGATGGGGTGGAGCACATTCGGCAAGCATTCTCAAATCATGAATGGTAGACTACCACTATCCCTCAAGAGAAAGGTAACAGCTGCATCTTACTGGTACTTACCTACAGAGCAGAAACCTGGAGGCTTAACAAAGAGGGTTCAACCTAAATTGATGACGAGGCAGGGTCACGGATTCGGGTGTTTACGGGTGATGGAATGAGACAACTAGACGGTAAATGGCACAACACATTTAATAACACACGCACTGCACTCTAGAATATTAAAAACGTATAAAAAAGAAATAGCATCACTGCTAACAAACTCAAACGAGCCACAAATTATACCACTGCTAACTAGACTGTCCTAATCATTCTTCCGCTATGCTATACTTCTAATAGCTGACGCCTTGGGCCACTCTTACTTGACATCTTACAGATGTTCATAGTCACAGTCTGTGATTCGTCGCGTTGAGTCTCTGTCCATGATCACGGTGCTCTCGGCGAATGTCGCCTTCCTTGCCGCTGCCGCAGTTGTCCGCCATCCCGCGTGACGTCCTCGCTGACGTGGCAAAGGCCTCCGAGGTTAGGCCTAGTGGCGGCAGGCGATACCTGGAGCTGGAAGCTGACGTGGCCCACCGGGGACTGTCTTGTCGACTTGTTTCGAAGGAGGCTTGCACCAGCAATGTCGGTGATGGATGTGCGCGGTTGTTGCATCCCTGAGCAGCCTCACCCGAACCGGGTCGAGGTCTCCGGCCACCTCTCAGGATGCCCGCGTCACAGCCTGCCGAGTCCAAGTCCTGCCGCTCCCGTCGCCAGTTCGTCTGCTGGCGAGACAGCCTTCTTCCAAGCCCACGTCGACAATGCCTGCGCGTCGGTACTTGCGCCCCGATCACAGCTCAGGTCACGCGCCTCTGTCTTCTTCCTGTTGTGGTGCGCGCGCTCGCACCGGTCGGAACTCTTCGTCTTTTCCTTTCCCTCCGCGGGGCTCTTACTCATGACACACAGCGAGTGATGGA
The DNA here is from genome assembly GCA_030522465.1 of Rhipicephalus appendiculatus. Taxonomy (NCBI): domain Eukaryota; kingdom Metazoa; phylum Arthropoda; class Arachnida; order Ixodida; family Ixodidae; genus Rhipicephalus; species Rhipicephalus appendiculatus. The sequence goes on from JALIZH010024206.1 coordinate 86,046, forward strand.
AAGGAAAATGATAGGTGTAACTCTTGAATCGCTTCGAAAAAAATTACGGCTTGATTTTCTTTCACAGTTACAAACAAACTCGCACTTGACCCGGCAGCGTACTTAGGTCCACTATTGATGAGGCCTACTCGTCAACATCACCCAAATGCTCTAACCACCTATTTTGCCAGAACTAACCTATTCAAATATTTTTTTTCCACACACCATTGATAACTGGAACAACTTACCTATTCAAACACTGCATCATCTTACTTTTTACACATGCACTGTTTAAAGAGTAGTCTTCTTAAAGATTTGTTTTGCTGTTTTTCCATATGTATGCTCAGAAGTGTATCGTTCAACTTATAAGATTGTTTTTGTCATGAGTAAAGGGGGGCACGCGGCACATGCCAAAGGTATGCAAGTGGCGATGGTGTGCGGAGCGCGGAAAAGTACTTGATGATGTGCAGCACTGCCTCATCCGCACATTGGTGGGTGAAGGGTTCGTGGCATGCGACCGGAGCCGTGGTGGAAGACCCAAGAACAGACGGCATTGTTTGGTGGAGCACCGGAGGAAGAAGGTGGAAGAAGGCAGCGTCACACAAGCGACAAGCAGCGGGCGCTCGGATCTGGAGGCAGCAGCATGGGCTCGGGAAGTGGCCGTCGACCTGGGTAAGTGACCAGCGAGGCTCCCCGGTTTCGCAGCGGCCTCACCACAGCAGTTACCGACGCACCAGCAGCACTTGCTCTTCTTGACCAGACGGCAGCCAACCACTCTACAATTCCCAAGCGCCAGGTCGTCGGTTTAATCAGGCGTCAAGGAGCAGGGGCTCGTACAGATAGGCCTAACCTTTCAAGTCCTACAACGAACGTGGCGCCGACTGGAGTACGAGCAAGGGAGAAAAGCAGCTCGGATGCAGATCGACGATGACTACTGTGAGACGTCTCCAAGTACTTCAGCAACGGGAAAGTGAGCCTCTGTTCCACACGAACAATACGAACAGTAAGACGTTCGATTAGGCGCGCGACATGTTTAGTGTAGCCTCCGAGATGCCATAGTGGCCAGACTGGACTCGAGTTAAGAGTCAAATCGAGCGTCAATTGTTGATAGCTTCAGTTTCGCATTCTATCCAATTTCTCTAGGGTGCATCTGTTTGGGCTTGTGTATTGCGAGCGTTCGTTGATTCTTTGCCATTTTTTGTGTGATAAAGTGGGTTTGCTGTGCCACTTCCGTCTCCAGTCTCTCTCATTCCCGCCCGATTCGCAAGAGCTCCCGAGATTATTTGACAGTTTTAGTTTTGTTGATCTATAATGTTCTACACACCCTGCATGGACTTCGTGTCCGCAGTATGTATTAAATAATAACAAAAATAAGTTATATTTATATGCTGGTTATCATTCATTATGGTGGTGTTTTTAAAAAACAAACAAACGAGCCCTCAAGTCTTCTACCGACATGCCAGTGGAATGCCAGTGGATCTCCAAGGCCACACTTTCATGGTGGTATATTTTCTCACCAACGCTAGATAGCAGCACATTTGAACCTTGGCACGACACCTAAAGTGAGCTTGAGGCCAAAAAGCCCTAACTGACTGTTGTCATGCTCAAGAGAGTTGAGTTGAATCTCGGTGATACAAACCTGGCTTATATGAATTTCGGCCCGATACGAATTCATGAAATTCCCTGGCGAAATTCCATTGTGTCCAATGGGCCAAAATTTGGATGCTACAAACACTTTTCCACGTTGCGTTGAGCGTTACGAAACTTGGGTACCAAAACCGTCGAGTGAACGCTGAAAGCAGCGTACAGAGATTGACAACGGAACTACCGTTTGCCACAAACCCTGGCCGCAGTCAATATCATCATGTATGGCGACGACAAAACTGAAAGTGCATGCACATTCAACGCTCGCCGAGTCAGAGCGATGTTGCACGCCGCAACCGCTGCGGACAAAACCACGGTGTACACGATCATGGTTAGCAACGGTGTAGTTTTGAAGGCATGTGCATAGCCAAGGTAGACGAATTGAAAAGGGAACCACCGTTTGGAGAAACCACTGCACACGAAACTGCGGTCCCTATCGACGCAATCATCAATAATGACTATGTAGCTCCGAAGGTGTGAGGCTAATGAAGCGGTAGAATGAAGGCAATAAAGTCGTGAAATGGCACTAAGCGTTTTGGTGTTCCTGTCGTTCACTTATGACTATGGTGCAGCAAGTGTTTACGTCGCTTATTGGTTTGTTCAAGGACGAGTAATGTTGCACGTAAGACGGGACAAAATAAAGGACACCATGACACACACACAGCGCAAACTATCAACAGTTAATTGACAAGAGTAACAGGACCCTTTTATACATTTTCACGACAACATTGCGCATTGCAACAGAGCCATTTAACATGAAGCTTAAGATAACTTTTTAGAATAACTGCCAGTTTGCTCTTGGAACGTGAAGTTACTTTTTTAGAAAGAAAGTAAAATAAAGGGAGTTTGTTGCCTTGGCGTGAGTGCATGCGTGGTTTTTTATCTCTTGCCTGTTTGTTTCTTTTATGATCACGTGCTAATTCTGGTTTTAACGATGACGTACATTTTATATATATGAGGGCATTACGAAACGGAAAATAGACAACCACCCGTATGTAGCACAAAGCCACAAGGAAATCCGTACGGATTTCTCAGAAAGAAAACTTCTTAGTTGCCGAAAAATTCGTCCTGGTGCGGGGTTCGAACCCGGGACCAACGCCTTTCCGGGGCGGTCACTCTACCAATTGAGCTAACCAGGAAGCTAGCAATTGGCAGCGCGAGGGCGAATTTATTGACAACTCGAAGCACATGGACACAAGTAATGCAAATGAGTTTTTGCGGAATCCCACAAGGTGGCAGAAGAGTTAAGAAAGGGAAAATAGATAACCACCGGTTTCACTGTTTTCCCTTTCTTAACCCTTCCGCCACCTTGCAGGATTCCACAAAAACACATTTGCATATGAGGGCATTGTTTCCAAATAATCTCAATTGCTAGTAGGGTGATTCCATGTAAGATCGAACAAAGCATGGCCGGTCGACCTCTTAAATTTATTTCAAAATTTTATATACTGTTGCCTGATGAGTGGAAAGAAGGGATCCACAATTGGTTTTGCTGAAAAAAATTTTTCGAAGCACCGGAAATCAATAATGCTGACGAGGTGGAGTGCCACGCTTATCTGCTCTGCTGTTTTTCCCGACTTTGGTGATGAGTTACACAAAATATACTAAAGCTACGCATTCAAATTTGTTTAGCTAAATATATGCATGCTTTAACTTGCGTTCAGTTATTTTTGGTTTCTCTGGGTAGTGTATATATTTTTATAAAAAATCTCAAAATCGACCCAGGAAACGTTTTTTGGCCTACTTTGCAGCTCTTTATTTCAGAGAAGGCGTGCGACAGAGCGGCGAAAATTGCGCATTACGTTCTCAGCATGCTTATTTATCCAACTGCCAAAGCTTATAATATCACTTGTCAATAAGGAGATACGATCGCGCTAACTTCAAGAAAACAACATACAGTGGAAAACTCTGACGACGATTAAAAAAAAAAACCCATTTTTTATATTTCTGAAAATTTCCCCACTTATTCTCTTGCACGTCAGCTTTCACAATCAATAAAAACATGTTGCACAATTTTGTTTCACTTGCAGTTATGACCCGTCGAATAAGGCCGTTGCGCAAGGATAGGCAACTGTAGATCGGACTTCCAAGTGTATAGAATGCAGGCCTATACTTCAGTTTCTTAAAAGGCAAGGAGCACTGAAATAGCTGTCGGCTGCACTGAGGACGCCAATTTCGAAATGATTTGGTCACGGGAGCGGCCATGAGTGCGGGGTTATCGAGCAGGCACGCGCACACAGTCCAGCGTGTTCCGGTGCAGGAAAGGCTCGTTTTCACGTCCTCAGACTGGATAGATCGTGATACAGCCGGGGGTAACTTCAACGTATGTGCATTGGAGCGTCGCTATTTTATCAGCCCTTTGCTCACATCGCAGCCACGCACTGTTAACACGGCAGAGATAGAAGTGCAGACGTAGCAGACATTGTTTGCGCGATTTGTGTGTTCAAAGTAAACGCAAGCAAAAGCACGTCTACAATACGAACTTGTATAACCCTTTACGGCCTGACCCGCACAAATGTGTGGGTCAATAAAGACGCTCACGAAACGGCACCTGTTTCAGTTTCGGTTTCATAGCTCTGTGCCACTGAAGTCAATGTTTACGGGAATATATCTGTTTCAGTAGTTCAATAATTTCGGCACCAGAGGGCGAGTAATCTTCCGCGAAAAATGCCGTCTGAGAACGTGCGCCGACAGCAGCTACATCAGACATGTAAATGAACGCTCCTTCTTGTTATACATTTTTTTTCGGCAGTGTATGCATATGAAAGGAATAATGAGACTTAGAAAAACATGCTTCGCTAAAAAAATTACGCGTTCCTACCACACACGCTGTGTACTCAGGCGTGAAAAAGTCACCCGCACGTTTGTGCGGGCTGGGCTTTAGTCCTCGTCAAGTGCACGGCAGAGCGGCGCAGGTTGACTCGTTCGCGTGCGGTTGCGCCTGCGCATTCTGTTTTTTTATTGCGAACAGCTTTCTTGGCATCTTATTGGCACTTTTTTGGTTGGTGTTTCCCGATGTTTTCTTATATCTGAAGTTAGTGACGCGAAGTGATGTGCGTCAATTGGGATCACCATTGACGCAGAGATATATATTTTGTGAATGTGTTGTGACAACATGCATTATATTTCAAAAAATTAGATTTTACATTGCCTATTACTATATAGAGTTTCAGTATCGCCAGTGAAATTCTAAGGATAATAAATAACATTGAGGGTTAAAATTGCTAAAGTTATCTAACTTAGGGAACAAGCTTCTGTGGGCGCTGAATTTTCTTTTTTTTTTTTTTTCACGTGCCGAGATTTTCAAACCAGAGAATGAAGAAGACATAGAAGAGATATTGAGCCTCCTGATGTCTTGCGTCAGAATTGGGTAGGGACCACGTTGACGAATTGACAGAGATTCATATTGGTCGTTCGAGGCAACTTAGTGATGAAAACAGGAGTATGGAAGGCGAGTTTTAGAGCAGTCGCCTCCATATTAAGTGGGCTAGGTGATCACTCATCCTATCCTGTCAGTTTCAGTGAAATTGATGTCTTTTGGATGAACACATTCGGCTGCAAAGCATCACCTGCTTGGAAGTGGTGAGACAGACGACGTTCTTGTTGTTTTCAAGACTCCTTTGCCAACTTTCTCACACTAATTTATTGCAACGATCTTTGAAGTTACGGCTGACAAAACGGCAGTGTGCCCTAGTTGTAGACATAGAACAACTCAAGCAGCTTTCATCAAAAAGATCAAGCAGCTTTCGGTATGGACCTGATCATGGGTTGCATCCAATCTCTGAGGAACTTTGGTCGTCACCAGGCGCCCAAGAATTGAAAGCGGAAAGAAAAATGTGTCACAAGATCAATCCTTAGACAACTTTACTGGAATGTAAAAGGCGCCCGGCATAGCCAAGCGATTACACTCGGCTATACGTGCCATTGGCGATCAGTATACAGCTTGACATATGCACATCACTGCAGGCCGTCAAGTGTAGCTTCTTGTTCAAGGACGCGTTGTATGACGTGCAACTTATACCTGTGCCTCACAATTGACACGCAGTACTCTAAAATGTTGCATTCGCAGCGCTGACCACGCATCTTTTGCTTTGTCTTAGCCGTTATGAGTGTATTCCTCGCTGCAGTGAATCACATGATTAAAAGCCCAGCCCGCACATATGTGCGGGTCAGTTTTCTGGGGCAAAAACTCCAATTCTTACAGTTTAACCTTTGAAAACTTAATTACAATAGAGCAAACATCAATAATTTTGGAGCAAGTTAGCAATTTTTCCATTATATTTTTCTCGGGCAGGAAAGGGATATATAAAGAAAATCGTTCCGAGGCGACTGATGTAACTTGGACACAGCTGTTGAGATTTCAACGCACGTGCCATCACAGTTACCATCACACCTTGATGCCGCAGTGCATAAGGAACCTCACGCGTACAACACTGATTTCTAATCATTGACTACAGTGTCTCTCACAGTTAATTTCCAGCGTTGAGACGTAATTACTGGATACAATATGATGCCAAATTAAAAAGCCATAAGCGATCACATATGTCATACAATTTTCAGACCTACATGGTGCGCTCAGTCTTGCACAAGGGCCTTATTCGACGGGTTGTAACTGCAAGTGAAACAAAATTATGCAAAATGTTTTTATTGGTTGTGAAAGCTGATGTGCAAGAGAATAAGTGGAGAAATTTTAAGAAATATAATAAATGGTTTTTTTTTTTTAATCGTCGTCAGAGTTTTCCACAGTATGTTGTTTTCTTGAAGTTAGCGCGATCGTATCTCCATATTGACAAGTGATATTATTATAAGCTTTGGCAGTTGGATAAATAAGCATGCTGAGAACGTAATGCGCAATTTTCGCCGCTCTGTCGCACGCCTTTTCTGAAATAAAGAGCTGCAAAGTAGGCCAAAAAACGTTTCCTGGGTCGATCTTGAGATTTTTTATAAAAATATATACACTACCCAGAGAAACCAAAAATAACTGAACGCAAGCGAAAACATGCATATATTTAGCTAAACAAGTTTGAAGTACGTAGCTTTAGTATATTTTGTGTAACTCATTACCAAAATCGGGAAAAACGGCAGAGCAGATAAGCGTGGCACTCCACCTCGTCGTCATTATTGATTTCCGGTGCTTCTAAAAAAAATTTTTTTCAGCAAAACCAATTGCGGATTTCTTCTTTCCACTCATCAGGCAACAATATACAAAATTTTGAAATAAATTTAAGAGGTCGATCGGCCATGCTTTGTTCGATCTTACGTGGAATCACCCAGTAGCGCCTTATTCTGTGTTCTTCATAAGTCTCCATTACTTGTTAGCACTTCATCATCGAGAACTTTTTGTTGGGCGAGTTGGCGTACATTCATAATTGATTTTAAGGTGCGAAAAAACACAATCACAAGAGGACACGGGACAGAGCGCTCTGTCACGTGTCCTCCGGACAGAGTGCTCTGTCCCGGTGCTCTGTTTAGTGTCCTCTCTTGTAATTGTGTTTTTTCGTGTCTTAAAATCAATTATTAAAATGAAGCGTATGACAGTGGTGCAAATTCGAATCACGAAAACATCTCCATACAAGTGGTGATCTACCAGCAACAAAGCACATGACAACGGTGCAAACTAATCCCAAAGAAACATCACTGTACATATGTCGTGGCACTCAGGTATGCTAATTCCTTCTTTGATAAGGAGATGAAGCTGTGCTAATACAACGGTCATTCAGAGTGATGGTGTGGGCTTCCATAATGAGGTGGGTCATTTCATCCTTGCTTCTCGCTAAGATTATGCACTGGTACAGCTTTGGCGCACAACCGCACTTACTGCATTGAAGTGCCAGCCAACCTGCCGTCTCGTTTTTAAAATTATTTACGTGTTCCCGAAGTCGGTCGTTGGGTTTCGTCCAACATAAGAATGGTTGCACGTTAAAGGCATCTGGTTGACAACGCCTTCGGTGCATTTTGCATAAAAGTTATGTTTCTTGATGCATGCTTTACTTGCCCTAGCATATGGGTTGGTCATTTTACACGCTTTTACAAGTTTTCGCGGTGCCGAAAATGCGACGCGAACATTAGCTCTCCGAGCGATTTTTTAAAATTGTGTGACAATTGATGGATGTAGAAAATTACAACAAGTTTGTTCTTTGTTTGTCAATTCCTTGGTTGTCAGAGCGAGTGGTAGATTCAAACGGCCTAACATTCCTACAAAGTTTTTCCGCAAGAGACTAGATGCTTAGGGTAACCAGCTTCAGTTACATCTCCTTATCAAAGAATGAACTAGTATATCTGAGTGCCACAACATGTGTACAGTGATGTCTCCTTGGGATTATTTTGCACGGCTATTATGCGCATTGTTGCTGGTAGATCACCACGTGTATGGTGATGCTTTCGTTGAGAGGTGTGCAAATATTCGAAATTTCGAATATTTTTCGAATAGTGTTTGCTATTAGATTCGATTCACACTGGAATTTTACTATTCGAACTATTCCAACTTCCCGAAGACAAATACAGTCAACGACTGGCAGTGGCCCCTTCAGATTTTCACTATGCTTCACCCCATAACACTCATATTGCAGCAAAGCTGCCTTTCAGGCTCTGCTGCGGCCGCAAATGTATTGACTCAAGAAAACGAGAGTTCCAACATGGAGATGATAGATGTGGCAGAGGTGGGGGGCTCAATTAACGCTGTTCTGGACCCGAAATTTGGGAAGAAAGTCCAAAAATTCCGACACCAAAGATTTTCAGCATCCAAATTTTTGATGTTCTTAATAATATATTAACGTCTACAAGGCAGATATGGAACTCCGGACTCGAAGGGAGCACACCCTTGTCCGGCACATCAGTTGAGCTTCTACAGAAGTTTAAAGAGGAGGAGAAGCTGAGAAAATAGCATCTTTGCCTTTCACATGTAAAGTGTAGTCGGCAACACTTTGGTTGCACCAAATCAAGGACATACATACAATTTGGACTCTTTATTGCCTCATTCTTGATAAGTCAACTACGAAACACCACCCCACCAGCGCTTCATCAACCTAGCCCCATAGAGGCAATGTATTAAGTCCAAAATTTCGGAGGCCTATAGCCTTCACCATCAGATTTTCCAGACTTTATACCGCTAATTGCCGACCCGAAGTCGCCATCAATGCCGCGATTTTGATTTTTCTCGTATCCTTGAACCCACCATACTCTCACTGCCGGAACAGGTGTGGCCAGCTACACCACGCCGCGGCTATCATAACCTCGAAACCGCAATTGCTACAATCTAGCACACGCCAATCCGTTGCCAGCCATAGCTTAGCGAAACCTCACTGTGTTCATTCACGTATTTGGTCAATCCTGCGGTAGATCGCGTGCTCGTGTGCTGCTGCGCGCTATCTTCAGCATTCACGTTTTCCGATCTTCAGTATTCACCGCTGTTTGGTGCTGCGCCTTTCATCAAGCGAATTTGCCATTGACAGCGATGACACCGACTGCTCCTTCGTCTCCGTCTGCCCCTTCGAAGTGCACAAATCTCTCTTGTAACGTAAGAGGCGGTAACACAAGAGACTCTCCGGAACAGTTTTCGCCACGCGGGCTTTACACTCGACGCTGAGATGGCCGTCTTGCCCGGAATGGACAGCGTGTGTGATGAACATCCATCCGCGGACGTTGCCTTCGACGATCTGCGCGCTACCGGCATTTCGATTCCAGCCAGGATAACCTTTGAGTGCTTCACCGACGATGACAAAGACAAGGGGGGCACGCGGCACGTGCTGAAGGTATGCGAGGGGCGATGGTGTGCAGAGCCACGGCAAAGTACCCGATGGTGTGCTCCACTGCCACGTCCGCGCTCGTGATTTGTCGGCGAAGGGCGCGTGGCACGTGACCCGAGCCATGGTGAGAAACACCAGAAGAAGCAGCGAGCATTGTTCAGGTGAAGGGTCGAAGAAAGAAGGTCGAAGAAGTGAGCATCGTACTCGCGACAGGAGCAGCAGGTACCCGGATCTGGAGGCCAGCAGCATGAGGGTCCCGGGAAGCAGCCGTCGATCTCGGTAGATGCCGAGAGACACTCCCCGGACCTGCGGCACCTCATCATAGCAGTTCCCGGTGCACCTGCAGCACTTCACCTTCTTCGCAAGATGGTGGCAATCCACACGACAGTCCCCAGAGCACCACGTCATCGGTATGGCCAGGCGGCACGTAGAAGCGGAGGCCAAAGAGGCCTAGCCTGCCAAGACCAACAACGACCAGGTTACAGGCGACGGAACCGAGCGGCTCGTACAGCGGATGCTGATGGACTGCGACCACAAGGACTAAGCGATAGCGTCAACGGCGAGCATGACGCAACACGGAGACGTTGTGCCGACCACAAAAGTAAGGACGTTCGATTTTTTAACGCGACCAAGAGGCCAGTGTGGCCAGACTGTTAAGAGAGATAGGGACTGAGCCTAGTGATAGCATTTTTTGGTTGTTAGATTAAGCCTATTTCTGATGGATTCAATATTCACGTATTTCGTGTGAATTTTGAATGTTGGTTGATATTTTGCCGTGTTGTTTGATATAAATGTGTTTGTCGTGACACCACGGTCTCCTGCCTCTCTCTCTCTCATTTCCATCCTTTGCAAGCACTCCCGGGATAATCGTGACAGACCTCGAGCTCTGTGCGGAATTGACTGATGACGAAATCGTTCGTCAAGTTACGGAGGATTCCTACGACTCCAACACAGAGAACGAAGAGGCAGCGCCTACACAGCCGATGAGCTCGGAGTTGACGTGAGCACTGATGACACTGTCATTGATGCGACAACATGACGTTAGCCGAAATTGAGGCAGACATGATCGCGGGCAAGCAGAACGCTGTGCAAAAGAAAATAAGTGACTTTTCTTGCGCCAAAGTGTTGACCAATGAGGTAGCACCAGCTACGTCTGTTTTTTTTTTCTTTTTCTTTTTTTATAAACGGCTCTTCAGAGCCCCCTAAACGATGCATTCGCTGAATTGCAATGGGAATCTAGTGCTCCAGCTGTGACCCTCTCCGTCAGAGAAAAATACCTATAAAAAAGGTGCATTTTCCCGTGCATTTGTTTTTCCGGACTGCCCGATTTTCCGGACGTTTTGCAGACCGCAAAAACGTCCGGAAAAACGTCCTTGGGGGGTCCGGGAAATTGGACGTCGACTAGTCGAAAAATATTCTGGAAATATTCGAGAACATTAGAAAAATATTCTATTCAATTCACACCACACTTCAATATTCGAATTCGCTTCGCACCAAGAACTTTGGTATTCGCACAGCTCTAGTTTTCGTGATTCGAATTTCCACCGCTGTCATATCCTCTTCAGACTCCGCGTGCATTCAAATGCACATTTGTTATTTTCCGGTTTCGGAAATTCGCGCCACTATTAGAGCCAACATTCTTGGTGCAATCGTATTCTCTATCATGAGGTGTCATCTGGTCAGCATTCCAGGAAGCACACTACAGTAGAAGTCATGTTTTCCCACTTTGAAACCTGGCGGCATTCTCATCTTCGACGTTCTACTGACGGCATCCAACAAAGTCCCAAATTACTCAATAATCATGCAGTCATATTTTTTAATTGTTGTTCTAATCTACTTAGGAAGGGCTTAGGAATAATTTCCGCACATCATGTAACCGTAAAGGTGAGTATCTTTGTTATCACAAGCAGTTTTCTTCAAATGTGCATTATAATGCACACACTGTCTCAATATGTGATTTGGCGCGCGTACGTTGGCCAGTCTCTTGTAGCTGGTATTAAAGGAGTACCGACACGAATTTTAAATATTTCCGGATTGTTGCTCTAAATAAAAACAATGGTGCAGAGATCCCTAAAAAAGTGTCATAGTGCTAGGGAATGCATTGAAATTATTGATAATACTGCTACCTCAAAATCTCAATTTCGGTTTCGATATTCAGAAGGCGGCTTCGCAGTGACGTGCCAACACAACTCTGACATCACGGGACGACTGCAGCACGCCACATACTAGTAACAGCTGTCAGTTCCCCGTCAGTCGCACGCAGTTCACGTAAATGAGTGAATTGTCGTCAGAGACTGACACATTTCTGCGATTTAGGCTGCATGCAGGACGCAGATTTCACAAACCCAGTGAACTGTGTGGATTCGTCGTGATAACGTCCATTGCGGTGAGGCTGGCTTGCAGATGCTGGATGCCGAAAACTTTAAAATCAACGTAAAATGTTTTAAACGTGTCGTTTGGCTCCAGTGTGTGGAGAGTGTTGATAGTTGCGGGGCCTCGATATGAGATCGCCGCTCTCGGAACACACGGACACCGTAGACACGGTCGAACCAAACCAAACATATTGTACATTTATTCACTTCCTGTTACATAAACGAGCTCGCTAGCCGAATCAGGTACATCAAACACGCTAAAACAACATTAAACAATATCCCAATACACTCAATCAACATAACTAAAAAACACAAGGTAACGCGAAGGCGGCGTCGCCGGTGGTAGACTCACCCCGAGGGGTCCACGGGAAGCGACCCGCGGCTGCCGCATCCCGCTTACCCCCGCAGGAGACGTCCATCCCGATCGCCGCCTCAACGCCAAAGAGACTCTCGAACTTATCCCGTGCGCCCACCTAGCAGCGCCGCTGGCGCTACCGCGCTAACCTTCATGATGACGATGATTATAACCCGCGCGAGCACAAGGCCACCTTCCGCTCGGCGGCTGTTAGCCTGAGCTGCGGCTCCTCTGCGAGACGCGCGCGCCATGAGACGCAAACGACCTTACAGAGAGTGGCAGCACCCCCCACATAGTGCACACCATGGAAACAAAAAATGTCCCTTTTAGGGTGCCTCAAAATCATGTCAGCACTCCTTTAAGGGGATCAGGGCTCTTAGAGACTGAAAATCTGCCAAAAAATCAGATTTTCAATGTTTTCATTTTCATGTTCCTACTACCATCTGCACGTGTCTGCAAATTTTTATTAAAAAATACTGTGTATTTATGCCGTAATAGCGATTTAAAATTTGCTGGTGCAGCTGTGGCCTTTTAAAGTTCTCTCTATTTCAACTGCCTCTAACTCGCAAACGGCTCGCCCGATCGCAGCCATTTTGGTGTCGTTCAAAAGCTCGTGCTTCTGGCTTTTTCCATGTTCTCAGTAAACAACCCTGTGCATGGTGGCTACGTCATAAAAAAAAAAAAAAAAAAAAAGAAAAAAAAGCTCAACTGGCGGCGCCATGTTTTTTTGTTGCAACGACGCATTCGACATGACTGGTGGAGCGAAGAAGTTTCATATGGTGGATCGGCTCGGCAAAAAAACGTGCGAAAGACAAGAAACGTGCTAATGGCACGACATCGCGGGTCCATGAAAATGATGAGCCAGCGACCCTCGACCTTGTGAACGCTCTGACATTTGATAGCGACGGCGGTGCGGGCATTGTCGATCCGCCAGTTTCGTGGGAGGATGACTGCACCGATTCCGGTCGCTTATAGACTCCAGAGTTGTCACAAGCAGTGACATTGCTGAAGAAAGGGCCCGTGAGATAGCGACGTTGATCGGCTCAATTCAACGCCCGCGACACCACGGAAGACCACCGTTTTCACCGATACAAGCACTGCGACGTGAGCCTCAGCCACACAACCGGCAGCATCATACTTGATCGTTGATCTTGACCTAGTGAATCAGCTCCTCGGTTCCTCACACTGCAAGACGTGCGGCGGTGATATCAAACTAGCCACGGGCGACCGTAACTATGGCATAGCCATGAAACTGACTGTTGTGTGTGTCGTTCTATGCAATAAACCCCCATGAATATTATGTGAAACGTTTTTCCCCGATTTTCTCAAAATGGCATTTTTGACTGATTTGCGATCTGGGAGGAGCCATATCTTTGGTTCTACTAGTTGAATTGCAATAAATCTTTTTTTGCTAGAAAGGTGGGCAATTGCAGATAGCAATAGGCCTAAAATATGAACAAATAGCAATGCATAAAATTTAGAAAACTGATAATTTGTTTTAGGTGCCAATCTTGGTTTTCACATACAAAAGTTTGACATGCTGTAACTTGGGCTAAAGTTTGTCTAAAACATCCATTTTGAAGCATTGCACTCTTTGATCACACCAGATCATTTTGATAGCCTATTCTATTTTGTAACACCCAGCATTTCTGAGCAAGCATTCCTCTCAACTAGTCTCCACTGAGGCTAGTTGGGAACATGAATTTTTTTAGTTGTCTGAAAACTACACATTAGAAATGAAACCAACTGCATATTTGAAATCAGCATGTCAAAATACATAAGTAGTGCAACCTTGCTCAGAATCTGAGCATAAATAAAAAAACTAGTTTTTAAGTGGGGTGTCCCCCCCTTCAAGCAAAGAAAGTAACTGCGCAAAAGGAACAAGGAAGACGAAGAAACGAAGGCCACGAGACAAGCGCTGACTGCCAACTGAATGTTTATTACATGAAAATCAGCCTATTTATACATTTTCAGAAGAACATGCGCACATCAAACACTCGCAATCACGATTACAATCTTTCTTTCAGGAAGTCTATTACCTTCTGCGATAGTACAAGTGAGGGGCAAACTAACACATTTGTCACCTTGATTGATTGATCCAAAACACCTCTAAAATTTCTCTTTCTTTCTTGGATTTTCCTTTACCTATAAATTTTGTTTTTGCAAACAAGGGAACAAATGTGCACTTCTTGCAATGGTCAACTAAATGGCTACCGTATCCATTTTTTACGTCATTGCCATGTTGACGAGCGCGATCATTAAAACACTGTCCTGTTTGACAAATATACACTTTCCCACAGCTCATGGGAATTTGATACACCAGATTACTCGTGCAATCAGTGTAACGGGTCTTGTGATTAGTGGTGCACACGGAGGGGGGCCTGTTTTTTTATTTCATGAGTGCACTTATCGAAGACAGCTTGCAAAGGGCATTGAAAAGCAGGTTAACATTGTGCATGTTCGAAACTTTTTTAAGATTATGAGACAACTAGTGCAAGTACGGAACTATGTGCACTGGCCTCTTGCCTTCCCTCTTTCCTTTGTTGCCAGGTTCTGTTTTTGCTTTCTGTAAGATTGTTTCGCAGGCAGATGTGATGACAGAAAGGGGAAAACCTGCGTCTCGTAACCGTGCTAGCCGATTCATCAGGCTACATTCACATTCGTGCTCGCATGACTTATTTAATGCTGCCCTAATACACGTGGTGGCTATGCCCCTCTTAATTTGGTCTGCGCGCTGTCATACGGCAACAAGGTTTACTTTGACCTAGGCTGATAGGCCCAGCATACATGCTTACTTAATGAAAAACATAGGTTGATGTCAAGAAACTGAATTGGGTTACTGATCAGCATTTCATGCGTGAACTTGAGTCCTCTCGATGACTTTATGAAAATGTCTAGTATACTATCGACTTGGTAACATGAATGGTTGCAATCGCTGTTCTTCATAACAATTAAGTATTCGTCTACGTACCTGAACACTTGGGTTACCGGTGTGTCTATCAATTCAGCTGCAATAAAATTGTCAAGAGAAGCTAAAAATATGTCGCACAAAATAGGAGCTGTGGCTGAACCTATACAGGTTCCGGTTTGCTGAATGTAAAAATGGCTGTCAAACTCGATGGCCGTCGAATGAAGATAAAATTCTAAAAGCGACAAAAAGTTGTTGCCGCTAAGACCCACAGAATTCTGAAAATTCACTTCCTCAAAATCCTCCATTCTCTCATGCACGGCTGACATAAGACCAACATGCGGCACAGAATAATACAGGTCCTCGATATCTATTGAAAATGCAGTCCGATCAGTCCCTTGAGCTTCGTTTATTGACAAAATAACTTCGTCAAAGCTTCTTACCAGGAAAGGGTCCATTATCGGTAGCTTCTTTTGGCGAGTCTGTAGAAATTTCCCTAGATGGCACTGCCAAGATGTCTTCTCGGACAAAACTACCCGAAGACAGGGTCCGTACAGGTTTCCAAAGCAAAAATTCAAGGATATTCAAGGACTTTCCAGGACCTGTCGCAGGTTTTTCAAGGACTGTGCATGCAAAGTTGGAATTTATTCCCTCTAAAATTTCCAGAAATGACAAATTTTATTGCCCTTACAATGAATAAATGCATATCGCAATTATAACAAATGTCTGGTGCCGCAGGCTGAGTATTACATTTTTCGGTCATTTCATTGTGATAGTGGTGAAGTATATATATGCTGACTGAAGGAATAAACAAATTTGGTAATTAGTCAGCGCCGTGGTCCCGTGTCCTTCCTTGTCCCGTCTTTTTAGCGCTGTTTTTTCACTCGCAATCATGAACCAACCAGCCCAAATGCGTACCTTACTGCAATTTAGCATAATGTTATTTCACGTATACAAAGATATATAAATGTGTAGGAGGAATGCACTTGATGTCATCTGCAAGGAGCGCTAGCGGCGGGGTCGCCATTTCGCAAGTCCGCGCAGTCGCCGCACGCGCAAAAAACACGCAGCACGCGCCTAAGCATTTATTTTTTAAATGTAGTTTGGAAGGGAAATGTAGAAAGCTATCAGGAGAGCGCGAAGCAGTGCTAGAGAGGCTGGAAAGCTATGCGAGCACAGATTTTGCCTTCGCCGCATGTCTGTCAGGCTGTTTCAGACCCGGCGGGGGGAAGGGGGGGGGGGGTGGCGGTGACATCGTGAGAAGGAAACATAACAGATGCCTAGTGACAAGTTTGGTCGGTTCAGTTAGCGCCCCTCTTCAGCATGCACTGGGCTTGATTTCTTTGTAACGCGCTCACGCTGCTTAAAAAGTTAAACTGGGCATTTGAGCGGTTACCTTGCGTAAGTGCAGTGCTGGCACTCTGCTCAACAGATGACATTTCGTTGTCACCGGTGTGCGCACACCATGTTAAATGCACATAATGTTTCGTGCGGTTTCTAACACAATCATTACTACTGTACACAATGACCCGTCATTTCCAAGTCAGTGGAACATCATGTAGTAACCCGAACCCATTTTTCCTACGCTTCATCCAAGCCGCACAAAAAGCGGGGCAGCTTCCCTGGCCGGCGATGCCTCGGTGGCGAGCGGCGCAGTGTGGTACGGAGGACATGGAGTTAATATACAGACTCTAGAGGAAAAGCTCCCCATAGGGCCCATGCATTAGAACTTATAACCACTCGGGTGCCGCCATGATGGAACAATACTCAGCTTTCGAGTGACGTCCACTCGCAATCACCACTGCGTGCTGCAATAACCACTGGCATTTTTTTTCTTTTTCGTGGATCTCTATTGCATCGCAGTAAGAGACTGCCACATAGAGTCGAATTGTTGGCTCATGGCAACAACAAACACGGACGACGAGGCACTGTATACTACTCACCCGACGTGCAAGCAAGCCGGTGCAATCAGCCGCACGTTGCACGGCCACGCTCTCGAATGGTGATACGGTACAAGGATTGTGGCGCCATCTAGTAAACAAACCTGCAAACGCTCCTGCCCGCGCGCAGTAAATTGCATAAATGGCCAATGTATCTTTCCTAAAAGTAGTTGATATAAACATGAAACAATTTCCGTCCGTTTATAATACGTGATCATGCTTGTTTGCGATTTATATTGCGAGAATTTGAGTGTTTTCAAGAGCCATATTTAGCGCTTTTGTAAATTATTGTAATGGCAACAATGACAACGTACCAACATGTCGCTGCTCGCGTGGTTATAGCTTTCGTGGCCCAGCTTTTCCTCTAGAGTGTATATTAACTCTATGATGGAGGAGTCGGCCATTTCCACCTGTGAAATTACGTAATCTCCGTGCAATCCGCCTTTTGCATGTCTGTGTGGCGCCCTCTCGCAGACTCTTCAACAAACAAACCGTGGGGCGTCGCGCGCGCCTGATGCCTCTGCCACTGCCACTGCTGCTGCATAGCACAATGCTTGGCGGCGGCACATGTGCTGATAGCCCCGTCTGAGTGTTGTGTTGTGGCATGGAGCCACCTGTGAGTATTTACATGCCCGGCGGGTTCTTTTCTGTGACTAACGGGTGGACCAAAAGGCCAGTATCAATGAAAATGATGAGCAAGAAGCAGTTGAATGCCTTCATGGCAGCAAGTGGTTTGCGGTGCTCGCGGCAAACCACAAAAGCGCAGAAATTCTGCGATGAGTGGTACGTGCGCAGCCTCATGTTTAATGAGCTGACTGCTGCGTCCACGTGCGGAGTTCTGAGAAGCACTTCCTCCCGTCAATGAAGGGTGGCTACTACATTGTGCATGCAGTCGTGAGGAAGACCACATGCAAGGTAGTGGCATGTCACTGCCTCTGCGCAACCAGGTAAATATAATTTTTGTTTATTGTGGCATTCATACTAATCATATGAACTACCGGGCCTCTGCTTCGGCTGTTTCGTGCTGCATGAACGTTTTACTACGGGAGCGCGGAGCAACGATTTTACTGAATGGCATGCTTCGAAGTGTATGTCACGAGCACCTCGTGTCTGGGCCACAGTGTTTGCTGGCCTGCACATTCAAATTGAGGGAACGTGATCCTACAATACATGCATTACATGATTTTAGCACACCATAATAGCTGGCGCCGGTCCAACGCGGCACGCTGAACCTGTGTTGAGCTATGTACTTTTGCGAGTCTCGTTTCACCGAAATTGCGGTACGTGGGAGAGTTGGCCGGCGAACCTGCAAGATCTGTGAACATCGCACTAAGGCGACCAAAAAAAAAAGGCACGCACGTAGAAACTTCGCAAGATTTATGAATCGGTGCGCAGCAATCACGTCAACAGTGAACACAGGCGGATTTTTTTTTCCTTTTTCGCAGAACAGCGAATGTGCTTTGATAACAGAAATGAACCACTGGACCCGTTGAATGACAGGCGACGAAAGTGCACCATTTCGCATTCATTATGTTCTAGCTGACGATTTACGGCGACTGTTTTCCGATATATAGAAGGCGCCAAAGTAAACAATAGCATAGTCACGTTGCGACCGAAGCGAACCAAGGCGCAATTAACCATACTTTGCTGTTGTCGTCATTCCAAAACAAATACAGAAAGCCTATCGTACAAAGCAAATCCATAGCTCAAGCTTCGTCGCTACTGAACTGCTGTGCAACGAGACAGACACAAAGCACACACTTATTCCGCGCCCTGCAGGAAACGTGACATGTTCTTCGCGTATAACATTTAGTTAGCCCACACACCGTTAATGAACTGCTTTTCGCACTGTCTTGCAGAATCCAAAGGCTGTCACGAACTGCAGTCTTCATTTTGGCGCCTCACAGCCCTGATCGTGCCACGCTTGACGGCGCTGATGATGGCGTTTCACCGATGGGAAGTGGAAAAAATGAATGTTGCTGTTGGGCACGCCTCACGAAGTGCATCCATAAGCGGCGTTAGTTGCCGGCATCGAGCTAACAGAACCGGATATATAGATAAATATATTTGTTGTGCCACCCGCGCGTGCCAACACTACTCCGACAACCAATGCCGCCGCGGAAAAAGAGGCGGCGTCTGCAACGGCACCCGACAGATCGTTTCCCAGATTCGCCACCAGGTGGCCGCGCATGCGCTGTAGAGGCATGCAAAAGGCGGATTGGGACGGCCAGAGAGAATCCTGCCGGCCCACATTCTCGGAGGCCATGCTCCAAGCGCCGCAGTTTTCAAGAAAAAAAAATACCTAAGAGCATTGGGTTGTGCAAAGTCAACACCTGGAGCGTGCTGCTCAAACACAAAGTAACAACTGTGACAGTTGTTAGTTCACACTCCGTGCTCTTCAAACACAATGTAACAACTGTGACAGTTGTTAGTTCACACTTATCCTTGCATACTTATACGTTCTTTTCGAGCGTCCGTCTTTGTGTTTAATCAGCAAGCTGCAAGTGTTGAGCTGTGACAGTTGTTCATTAGTGCTCGTCCTGTGCGTGTTCTTTTCGTGCGTCCTTTGTGTTTGAGTGGCACGCTGCATGAATCGAGTTGCTTCCCGTTCTTCGTGTGAGATTCTAATTTCTCGCTATCGCACTCACGCCCTCGCCCCGAAACTGACTTTTTTTTTTTCACAAGCAGTTCTGCAAAACAAAACCATGTGCGCCCGCGCCACATTACTGCTTCTGAAATGGGGAGTTTGACAGGTTGACACGCCGATCTACCGCATTTAGGAGATCACAATGTCAACATGAGTGTACTGCAAAGGAAATTCAAGGACTTTCAAGGACAGGAAAAAATTCCAGGACTTTCAAGGGGCTTGAAAATGCATTTTTCAAAATCAAGGGTTTTGAAGGACCTGTACGCACCCTGCTAAGAGGGTAATCAGGCTTGTGGATTTTTCATGTGAAGAAAACTTCCAGGAACTCTGCATCTGCGGTGTGGACAAGCTGCCTTGTCAAGTTCAGGTGCATGACCTTGAGGAGCTTCAGGGTGGCTTTCTTTTGTTTCTTCGGTTCGAAAGAAATTTCTTCGAAGTTCCTAGATTTTTCTTTAACGTTTCGGGCAGAACGACGAAGCCACCTTCTTTGTCGGCCTGTATCACTTGAAGTCCATCTTTCTTCAGGCAAGTGACAGCACTCTTTAAGGGCACTGTTCCCGATTTCTTCCTCGGAGCATGCTTGAGAACGCAGTCCACTACCTCACCGATAGCTCGCTCGCAGTCTTGGTCGTCCGTTATATCTCCTATGCTCCTGCCCATGGCAAGAAGCTGTGGAGCAGTTAAACGTGGCTCAAAACTGTACTTTAGGCTTTTTTCCAGAATCTTCTTAATATGGTCCGGAATTTTTGCATTACCAAGTGTAGTTACCGCATTTGTGCTGTCTGTCTTGGCTGGCGGCTTCGGTAAAAAAAGCCTGGTGCATTGCCAAAGGAATTCTGTGGACTGCCCTGCTAGTCTCCTGTATGCGCAGAGCGTTTGGTCCCTTCGGCAGGGGTCTTTTCCTTTTTCCACGAGTACTTTCAGCCAGCCATTGTAGAGTCGAATCTGTCGCCATTTTTCCGACTTCAATATTTTGCATAACCTTTTTGCGTGTCCCCAAGAAGGTTCCACGAAACCAGAAAAGGCATTGATCTCGGGTGGAACGATTCGTCTTTTTAGGTAGTAGCCCAAAGAATGAGACTGACAGGTGGTGGCTGTGATGAGGTTAATGCATACGTACGCTGGGTCTGTACAGGCCGGTGATGAAAGGAAAGAGCCCATTGTAGAAGAAATTTGTATTAGTAACAACTTGATGAGGGCTAGTTGGTTCATATTAGAGCAATGAGAGTAACAGCACAAAAGCAACAAGGACGACGAAGAAACAAAGACCATGGTACAAACGCTGACTGCCAGCTGAATGTTTATTACATGAAAACCAGCCTATATTTATACATTGTCAGAAGAACATGAGTACATCAAACACTCGCAATCACGATTACAATCATTCTTTCAGGAAATCTACTTCCTTCTGCGACAGTACAAGTGAGGGCAAACTAACACATTTGTCACCTTCATGACTGATCCAAAACACCCCTAAAATTTCTATTTTTTTTCCTACATTTTCCTTTACCTATAAATTTTGTTTTTGCAAACAAGGGAACACATGCACACTTCTTGCAATGGTCGACTAAATGGCTACCATATCCATTTTTTACGTTATTGCAGCGTTGACGAGCGCGATCATTAAAACACTGCCTGCTACCTAGGTTTTAAGCTACTACCTAAAAAGACAAATCGTTCCACCCGAGATCAATGCCTTTTTTGGTTTCGTAGAACCTTCTTGGGGACACACGCAAGGTTATGCAAAATATTCAAGTCGGAAAAATGGCAACAGATTTGACTCTACAATGACTGGCTGAAAGTACTTGTGGAAGAAGAAAGACCCCTGCCGAAAGGACCAAATGCTATGCGCCTACAGGAGACTAGCAGGGCAGTCCACAGAATTCCTTTGGCAACGCACCAGGCTCTTTTTACCGAAGCCGCCAGCCAAGACAGCCAGCACAAATGTGGTAACTACGCTTGGTGACTCGATAATTCCAGACCATATCAAGAAGATAGTGGAAAAAGGCGCAAAGTACAGTTTCTTGCCATGTTTAACTGCTCCACAGCTTCTTGCCATGGGCAGGAGCATAGGAGATAGAGCAGATGACCAAGAACGCGAGCGAGTTATCGCAAGGCAGTGGACTGAGTGCTCAAGCATGCTGCGAGGAAGAAATCGGGAACAGTGCCCTTAAAGAGTGCTGTCACTTGCCTAAAGAAAGATGCACTTCAAGTGATACAGGCCGACAAAAAAAGGTGGCTTCGTCGTTCTGCCCGAAACGTTAATGAAAGAAAAATCTAGGAACGCCGTTTTGAAGAACTTCGAAGAAATTTATTTCGAACCGAAGAAACAAAAGAAAGCCACCCTGAAGCTCCTCAAGGTCATGCACCTGAACTCTACAAGGCAGCTTGTCCACACTGAATGCACAGTTCCTGGAAGTTTTCTTCACACGCAAAACCCACAAGCCTGATTACCCTCTTAGGGCAATTGTGTCCCAGAAGACATCTTGGCAGTGCCATCTAGGGAAATTTCTTCAGACTCATCTAAAGAAGCTGCCGATAATGGACCCTTTCCTGGTAAGAAGCTCTGACGAAGTTATTTTGACAGTTAAAGGGAAAAGGGGGCGGATCACCGTCGAGAGCAGTCGCACCTCACTTCGGCTCCGCCAATTTTCGGCCCTCGCGCTGGTTTTTTCGACCCTATCCAGATAATTTCTTCACGGGTGGCTGAAGCACATTGCCTGGATTATTTTGACAACCACTTTATCGCGAAACTCGCCCGGTGTGGCCCGGGAGAGCATTCGAAAGCGTTCGACCACGCTGTACGCTGAGCTAGGCCTGTCAGGCTTAGCTCAAGTGCGGCCGCCTGCACGCCGGCTCATTGACGACGGGTGACCACCCGGCCGCCCGCCGCTGCCTCGTCGCCCATCTCCTAGCTGTCCACCGCTATGGAGTACACTGTCGAAGGACAGGACGTCACCCCCGAAGAACTCTCGGACGAATCCTGGCAGTCACCAGGCCTCCACGCCCAAGAGCAACGCCGAGCAGCCTTGCTGCCGCCGCCACAGCTAAAACCACCACGTTGACTTCCCAGCCTTTATCATCGCCGCCGTCGAAGCGGGCAAGTACCTCGCCTCCACAGCCCCCACCGCCGCGCTCCGCTTCCTCATCTCCCGGCTTACACAATTCACGTCGTTGGCCGCCCAAAAGGTCCTGTAGAACTTACCAAGCTACAGCCTTGGCACTTGTACACTGCCTTGCTGCAAGCAGCACGCCTGCAAGACCTCCCGCCCGCATCTCGCGACACGGTGCGGATCCACCCAGTCAACAACACTTTTACGCTCAGCGTCGCGGACTTGGCTCGCGCTCTAGCCTACCTCCGCATCTCCTCCCTCACGGTTTCCGGCAACACTCTCAGCGTCCACCTCTACGCCTCACCGCCAGACGATGCCCTAAGGGGCATACTCTACCACGCCTTCGACGACTGCACAGACCAAGCCATCCTTGACGACCTCCAGGCAAGCAATCCTACCCTCTTGGTCGTGGGCGGCCGCCGCATGGGCAAGTCCCCTCACATCTTGGTCACGCTCATGGACCCGAAATTACCCCGGCGGATTTTCTACCACGGTGTCCAGCTTCGCCTCCTTCCGTTCCGCCATAAATAAGGTGGAAGCCTGCTTCAATTGCCGCTCGACTGGCCACCAGACCGACGTGTGCCCCAAGCCGCGGCAGGAGCTGTGCCATCGCTGCGGCGTGGCTCACCACATTGCCCTAAGGATCGCCACCCACTTGCATCCCCCGCTGCATCATCTGCAACGGAAATCACTCCACGCACAGATCCATCTGTAAACACCGCTACGTGCAACGCCCTCAGTGCCCGAAGGCCCCAGTGCCTAATGCTCGCCCCTCGCCACAGCAACCTGTTGCACCCCCCAGCAGCCGCGCACTCGTCCCAGCGAGCGTCATGTGGTCCCGCACCACCTCCACCCCCCAAGTCGGTCACTCCCTTTCCGCCCCTCATATCAGCGGTGCCTAAACCCGCCTCTCAGCCCACGCATTCGACGGCCCTGGTCAATCTTGAAAAACAGTTGGATAGCCGCTTCAACTTCGTCCACCAGCTTCTCACTGCACAGCACCAAGCTCTAAATTCCCTGCGCACAGACTTCGCCGCCTATCCCCCCGCCACATCCTTACAATCTCTTCAACCGACAGTCGACACCCTACAAACTACTGTGCTTGAAAGCATCCGAGCCAAGCCACCACTCCATGCCCGCACCACGTATACTTCCGCAGCCCGATCCTCGCCATCATCGGCCGAGGGAACGCCTTCCACTGTTAAAAATGGCTGACCGATCCGTCGTCACCATTTGGCAGTGGAACTGCCGTGGTGTTCGTCTCAAGCGTGACCACCTCCTTCTCCACCTTCAACAAATAGACCCCTCGGCCTCTCCTGATATCATCGTACTACAGGAAACTCACGCCAACGTTTGGCTCTCGGGTTACATCGCCCACAACCAAGTAGCTCATGATCCTCTGCCCCATCCCGTCCCAACCATCCTCACCCGGCGGACACTCGTCGTCAATCGAGCCGATCTGACCTTCCCTGCAGTCCACCACGTATTTCTTGAGGTACTACCTCAGCGACGTGAGGAGCCCTCTCTCTTCATTCTGAATGTGTATAACCCCCCCCTCGTGCCACTGAGGATGCGTCTCTGCTCGCCCTGATCCGTGCCACTCGGTGACTTCAACGTCAGGCATCCGGACTGGGGTTACCCCAAGGCCGATGGCCCCGGAAGGAAGCTGTGGCAGCTCACTCACGACCTGAACTTTTCCCTGCTCACCCATCTCACGCAGCCAACCCGCATCGGCAACAGTGTGCGCCACGACACCACCCCGGACCTCAGCTTCGGCCATAGTGTGCGCTACGCGCGCTGGTCCAACACGCATCAATCCCTCGGCAGTGACCACTATGCCCTCACTATTCAAGTGATCACCTCGCTCTGCAAGCCGCGCCAACACACAGCCCGCCACACAGATTGGGACGCGTTCCGAGAACGCCGGCTGCACTCCGCCGCCTCCAACATCGAGGACCTTTCGAAGTGGACCGACCAGCTGCTGGTGGACCTCGACGCGGTCACCTCCTCAATCCCCACCACGGAGGACCATCCAGCAATCGATTCCCGCCTTGCCCACCTGTGGGCCGCTAGCACAGGACTCACCAACTGTTGGCATAAGCAACGTCGCAACCGTCGCTTACGCCGCCGCATCGCACACCTCGATCGTACTATTGAGCAACACACCACCGTGCTTGCACGCCAACAGTGGGAACAACTCTGCTCGAAGCTCTCCGGTCAGTTGGGCTGCAAACAATTCCTGGCATCTCCTCCCCCCACCTCCTCGATCCTGCTTCCGCCAAGTCGGTCGCTCGGCAGCAACCACGAGTGGTCCGGGCCTACCCCGGCGACACTCCGTCGCTGATGGCAGACCTGGCTGCGAAGCACTTTCAGCTTCTGACTCCTGGTGTACATTCTCCCGCTCTTGCGTCCTACACTGGGGCCCCCCAACCCAGAACTCGACGCCGACATCACGGAGGCAGAGGTCTATGCAGCATTACACAGGCTACGCACCACCTCCGCGCCCAGTCCAGATCGCTGCCCCAACAAGCTCCTCCGAAACCTCGACGCTCCTTCGACCACTACTCTCACTTCTTTCCTCAACGAGTGCTGGCGCTCCGGCAACCTACCCCCGTCATGAAAACACGCTCGCGTGGCTTTCATCCCCAAGCCGGGAAAGAAACTCACAATCGAGAATCTCCGGCCCATTTCACTCACTTCATGCATCGGCAAGCTTCTGGAACACGTCATTCTCGCTTGCCTACAAACGTACACGGACGCTCACCATCTCCTTCCCCATACTATGCTTGGATTCCGCCCCCACCTCTCGATGCAAGATATCCTCTTGCAACTCCACCACGACCTCCTCGAAACCACCCCCACATTTTCAGACACTAAGGCTCTTCTTAGCCTCGACCTTCACAAAGCGTTCGACAACGTCTCCCATTCAGCTATTCTTGCCGAACTCGCAGCCCTCAATCCCGGCACCCGCACCTACAACTACATTCGCGCGTTCCTCACCGCCCGCACGGCTGAAATCATCATAGGGGACCTCTCGTCTCCCACGTACGAGCTTGGCCCTCGCGGCACCCCTCAGGGTGCCGTATTGTCGCCTTTTCTATTTAATCTTACCCTCCGCTCTCTCCCTGGAAAGCTGGACCGTATCCCCGGTCTCAAACACTCTGTACGCTGACGACATCGCTATCTGGGTCACATCGGGCTCTGATGGCCACATCGAGCAGACGTTGCAACGCGCAGCAGACGTAGTCACATCCCACGTGCACGCGGCCGGTCTCACTTGCTCGGCGGCCAAATCGGCTCTCCTCCTCATGCGGCCTCCCGACCGGCGTCGATACAAAACGCCTCACCCCACCATCACTGTGTACGCCAACTCCACTCCCATGCCCCTCGTTCAACATCTCAGCGTGCTTGGGCTGATACTACAATCCAACCGCCATAACACACACATTATCGACAAGCTCTCGCTCTCGGTGGCAACAGACCGCCCAAATGCTCGCCCGTGTCCACGTGCGGGCATGCGAGAACACGATCTGCTCCGCCTCGTCGTTTCCCGCCTCACGTACAGCCTTCCTTATACTCCTCACGTACGTCCTTCCTCCTACTTGCTCACGTACAGCCTTCCCGCCTCACGTATGGCCTTCCTGTCGCAGACGCCAGTGTTACGTTGTGGTTTTGTATTTCGCACAACGTGCAGGTTCTTTTATTTCGTTGGAATGTCCGAGGCGTCGCCTCAAGACACTCCCCGAAGGTCGAGACCGCTTCCTTTCCAAGGATGCCTTGCTTCGACCTGTAAGCTTCTAATGGACCAGACGCCTTACCGAAGTGACTTCTGCGTCCCAGTATGCCCTGGAGGACAAGTCGGCTTCCTTACTGATCAAGTAACAATGAATTGGTGAACTATTTCTCTCTTCGGGCTCACTTTCTACCAGTTCAGCGGTTTGTCCTCCTTTTTGCTCTTCCGCACTACCAAACTTTTCATCTGTGTCATATTGGCTACGCTCGTCATCACAGAGTGGCGACGGAGCCCTCGGCTCTGTTCTCACTTCTTTGACTAGTGCTTGTGCACTCTGTCCCGATTCTCCTGGACAACTCGCTTCTGCACTTAGCCAAGACATTAAACTCACTCTATCTTTAGGAGGCTTGTTTACAGGGTACTCGATACCCGTGTCATCCACTACCACAGCCTGTGCTACACAGGAATCAGTGGCAACCGACTTGCTTCCTGCACTGCTTTCACGCAGAGCTACGTTGCATATTTCTGTTACAGTCAGTATAACTGAAGACTCGGCGTCTTCGCTAGCCCCACAGTCTGCCACAACAGACTCCATGAGAACATGTGTTCCTCTTACTTTAGAGCTGTCTCGTTGTGTATGCCCTACACAAGTCAGTGTGCACTTGATTGCACCTTTCCGGATAGCCATATCACTTTCTAATGAACTTGAGCACTCTTCTGTGGCTAAGTTGTAACAACCCCTACTTATCGCTGACCCGAGACCTTCGTTGAGCTTGCTCCTATTTTCCGCTTCTCCGTTACCGTCGTGCCGCTTCTTTTCTGCCTCCGCTAGTTTAAGACGCAACTGAGACGTTTTTTGTCTTAACTCTTCTAGTTCTCTTTCCTTCTCTCTCAGTTCTCTTTGAAACTCCATTTCCTCTTCCCTCTCTTTCTGAATGCGCCTCTCGCGTTCATCGCACCACGCTCTCATTTCTTCTCCTTCTAGCCCCATGAGCTTGGCCAACTCTTCTAGGTCTGCCCTTTCCTCACGTGCGGCGCGTGCTTCGCGTCCCTCGATAGATGCTTTCAATTCTGCGCCTTCTAACCATTTTCGCATATCCAACACCGTTAATTCTGCCGTACTCATCCTTCCAGAATACCTTTCACCCGCGAACAAAGTTTGCAAGCGGCCTCGTCCTGTCGCGGACGCCAGTGCTATGTTTTGGCTTGGTATTTTCGCGCAACGTGCAGGTTCTTTTATTTGGAATGTCCGAGGCGTCACCTCAAGACACTCCCCAAAGGACGCGACCGCTTGAAAAACCACATTTAATAACCACACTAACACCAGGACACATAACACGAACAAAGACAGAAGATTACATTGCAGAAATACCCGACCCTAAACCTGAGGCAAAGTCACCGAGAAAGGCTTAAACCGCCTGCTCAGTTCTAAACACCCAGTTCCTGAACACCCGAGTTCCTAACGGACAGTTTGTCACGGAGAGAAGCAAACACACGGGGATAATCTCACCAACGACACCGAAGGAGCAGCCTTGGAGCGAATCACGGAAGTCGATGAGGGATGCCGTTGCCGTCGGCGTTGAGAGGCTCGGCTGCATCGGCAGCCTTCCTAGGCGAGGTTCACGCTGTAGTCGAAGCGCCGGCTCCGGGGATGCGTTCTGGCCGGACAGCCTCGTCCGAGCTCGGGTCCGACACTCGACTGCTCAGACCTTTCCATGGGCGTAGGAACATTTTCCCAGAAGCAGTGCACCAGCGACCCACGGCCAGGAACCGCAGGCTACCCATGAGGTCGCTCAGGTCTCAGGTGGACAAAGATGTCTTGGCTCGGGTCCGAAACCCGATGGCCGAGACGCGTGGCCCGTCTTCTCTCGCTGCTTCCGCTGCCACTCCTTGCTTCCTCTTCGCTTCTCTTCCCTCTCTCCTCGCGTGCTTTCGAACCACCGCCGTGGCTCTCTCCAATTGGCGTTTCCTTTATTCTTTCTGCTCCTTCGGGCCCGTGCAGGTTTCTTCTTCGTTGGTTTCTTCTTTGTTGCCCTCGATATAATGTCATGGCGCGCACTTTAAAAATCCGCACACTTCACCACATACTCGTCTTCTCAAATCGGAGCGCGACAAAATTGACGTCCTCATCAGTCGGGCATACAAGACTGCCCTCGGCCTTCCCCCCCAACGCGTCCACGGATCGTCTTCTACGCCTTGGTGTACACAACACCCTCGACGAGTTGATTGAGGCTCATCGCTCCGCTCAGGTGCAACGCCTCTGCCGTTCGCCGACCGGTCGCCACATCCTTTGCTCCATCGGCCACGACATCTCCTCCCACCCTCCGGATCTGGTCTCACTGCCCCGTGCTGTTCGAGCGGCCTTCTCCATCAAGCCCCCCTGTCTAAGAATATGCTCGCGGGCCACCACGACGCTCGCCGCCAAGCCCGGGCGGCGGCCATGCTTCCCGCCAAGTACGCGACCACCCGGCCGTTGTCTACGTGGATGCGGCCCGATACAACTCACCCAGGGACGCCTTCGTAGTCGTTTCCGTGTCGCCCTCCTCAGCGCCTTCAGGGCCGGCAATCACGGCCGGCACCGTTCGAACACCCTACGCCGTCGAAGCGGAGGAGGCGGCCATTCGCTTTGGCTGCGACCTCGGCCGACACTGGCGTCATACTCAGCGACTCCAAACAAGCCATCTCAAATTTCGGGCAAGGTCTTGTCTCGCCTACCACCTTACGACTCCTTAACCCACTACAGTAAAACCCCGTTAATTCGGATTTCACGGGACCGGAGAAAATGTCCGAATTAACCGAATGTCGAATTAACGAGGTTTCGACAATAATGATTCAAAAAATGCCTAAAATATCAACATACCTTTACTTCGTGAAATAACTCGTTATTGTTGTTTGTTGCGCGCGAGAAATTTGCGCGGAAAGCACAATTTTCCGGAGTTCATGTAGGTGGTGCAGTCCGCGCATACTGTCGGGGGAAACGACACAGATGTCCTCCAAAACTTTAAGGATCGCAAAACTTTAACCTGTCGCTGTCGTACGCCTGAAGAATCTGCGCTTCATTCTTCACGTACGTGCTGAGCGTGCTTCTCTTCACGTTGAATTTATTCATTATTACCTGCCGAGGCACCCCGGCCTTCACGGCTTTCAAGATTTCTACCTTCGCTGTCAAATCCTTCGCCTCATACTTCGACCGCTTCGGTGGGGCACGAGAGCACATGGTGGCGCGGCTCCCGCGGCGCGGCAACGAAGCGACGGGTACACGCACGATGTCAAGAAAAAACAAAGTATAAACGAAAAAAAAAGAAAACCACGAACAAAATCTAACACACACAAAAAAAGTTCCGCCGTCCTCGTGCACGCACCTGACGTAAAGCGATAAGCACGATAAAAACGACAACGAAAAAAAACTACACAACTCCGCAGTCACCCTACCGCACAAGCGCACAAGCAAACGACAACGTCGGAAATGGCGGACAGGGCAATACGTACAAACAAAGAAAAAAGTACGGGCGAGGTCTTGGTACGGGTTGCTAGCATAGACCTGATGCAGAGGTAGTGTCAAGCGCATCATAGCCGCCATGTTTTTCCATTTTTTTTTTTTTTAACGCGCACCGCAGAATAAACATGGCGGCCTTGACGTATTTCCGGTCTTTCGGCACTTCCAGCACATGCAAGCATGGCCTTTGGGATTGGCGCACGCTAATCGGATATGCCATCGCTTGCGGTGCTATTTGAACATCCCCTAGAGCCACCCGATCTCATATGCCTTACGTGCCTCTGAGCTCCGCGAATTGTCCGAATTAACCGAAGTGCGACCAAATACGTCCGAATTAACGGGAGTTTTGTGCCATAGGGTTATGTACATGTTTGACGGGACCAGACGGCGCGTCCGAATTAATCGAATTTCCGAATTAACGGGGGTCGAATTAACGAGGTTTTACTGTACTACTGCAAGATGAGCAGCGCCATTTTGAACTGATCTGGGTCCCCGCCCACTCGGGTCACCCCGGCAACGAGACAGCTCATCAAAACGCTCGAGGATTCGTTGACCGAGCGGTGGGCCCCTCGGAGTCGGACGCCCCGGTGCAGGAGCCCCTGGTCACCTACCACGACATTTTCCAGCACTCGCCTCGAGCGATACACCTATTCACCCCCCTGATGGCAGTCTTCCCAAGCGGTCCGAGATCGCCTGGCATCGCCTACAGACCCGCACCTTTCCGTGCCCCCCTCGTGTTTACGTACATCCTCCCAGATCCACGCTGCCGCCTCTGCGGTGGCGTTGCATCGCTGAACCACATCCTCTGGGGCTGCCCAGACGATCTCCCGCCCGCCGACCTCATTCGCCCACCCCTGACCGAGGAACAATGGGAGGCCCTTCTTTCCAGCACCGACAGGGACATCCAGACACGGGTCCTGGAACAAGCGGAAGACGTCATAGAGAAGCACGGCCTGGTAGCCTACGTGGCCTAGTCTCCCTTACCCCCCACCCCTTCGACGAATAAAGTTGTCACTCACTCACTGTCAGTTAACAAAGCTCAAGGGACTGATCGGCCTGCATTTTCAATAGATATCGAGAAGCTGTATTATTTTGTGCCGCATGTTGGTCTTACGTCAACCGTACGTGAAAGAATGAAGGATTTTGGGGAAGTGAATTTTCAGAATTCTGTGGGTCTTAGCAGCAACAACTTTTTGATGCTTTTAGAATTTTATCTTCATTCGACAGGCATCGAGTTTGACAGCCATTTTTACATTCAGCGAAAAGGAACCTGTATAGGTTCAGCCACAGCTCCTATTTTGTGCGACATATTTTTAGCTTCTCTTGACAATGTTATCGCAGTTGAATTGATAGATGTAGTGTCGAAGTTCGACACTAGGTGACTTTAGTTACGTTCAACTGTCATCAAGAGATGGCGCCACCTCTGACATATATAAATACGACTGTCACCGGAATAAAGCAGTTCTTGTGTGGCATGGGTTGAGTGTGTTCGTTGTCCTCAGTCGCGCCGTGTTGCCGACACTACAATCTGGCGACGAGGTTTTCGATCACACCGTGATGGCTTCCGCCAAGCTTTCGCCGCCCCGGGCACTCCAGCCATACCATGGACCCGCTGGATACGCCTCTTCGAGAATTTTCTTCTCGCGTCCGGAGCTGCCGACCTGCCTGCGCGCCGCCGTCGAGCCCTGCTGTTGCACTGCCTGGGCCCGGAAGGACAACGTATTTTCGATGCGCTTCCAACGACGCCCACTGCACCCCAGCTACCGACGACTGAGCCGTTGGCCGCCGCCGCCACCTCAACCGGTGAAGTCAAAGACCGTGGTGTGGCCTCCAAGCAAGAAGCAGCAGCGACGAGTCTCCCAGACGTATACGACACGGCCTGCGAGATTCTGGAACGACATTTTGCCGTCGCGCGCAACATTCGCCTAGAACGACATAACTTCCGACAGCACCGTCAGCTACATGGCGAGTCCATCCCCGACTTCGCCCTCGCGCTTCGCGAACTGGCAGCCTCTTGCGATTTCACCGAGCAAGCCAACGATAATATGTGCGATCAGTTCGTTACCAGAGTTGCATCCCCACAGTTGCGATCACGGTTGCTCCTGGAGGGCGACACGTTGACGTTCGACCGTGCCGTTGAAATTGCGCTACTCAGCGAGCGAGCCCAGCTGCAGTCGGAAGATTTTTCTAATTCCGTTGAGCGCATCACACGCCAACATCCACGCCAGTATGACGCTTCCGAACGAAGCACGCACGATAGTCGCCGGTACAGCAACGAGGTACGCCCCCCTTTATCAGAGCCGCCCTAGAGTTACTGTATATGCTCCCTACGGGAGCAGAGTTGCGCATAGGTCTGCCATTATGTTCAACGGCTTCGCAGTGAAGCCACTCTTCGCGCGCGCAGGAGACAAATACGGCGCGATGTTCCGGCGCGGGCGACATGCCTCAGTCTTATTCGCACGCACTGAGCAAGATTTAACTCATGCAGCGAAGCTGTATATGGCTATAGTTTCTAGCGGATGGCATCCGCGGACAAAAACGACGCGTTCAAGAATAATTTTACAGCGTTCGGCCGATTTTGGGGGCAGTACATGGCGTGTAATCGTGGCTCATATACGTACAACAAAATGTGCATTAAGTGAACCAGGTGCGAATTAGTGAATCGAAGAAGTGAATTGAACTTGAATTGAGCGATTGAAATGAACCGACGGTATAATGCATTTAGTGAAGCTACATATGTACATTGCCAGGCTCTGACCAAAAGTGCGTCCGTTTATCGAGTCGCTTGCACAGAAAATATTACAGCGGAGGCCGATCCCACGACCACAGCTTTCTGATGCGCATACTACGATCGAGCAGCTCAAAAGTTCGCTTGCTACTGCGCGGTGCCTTGCAACGAAAAATGGAGAGATCATTTTCAGCATGCTCGCGCCCTTTTCTTGCCTGGCCGGAAGGCACCGAACTATGGTCACACGTTTGGTCGACAATCAGATGGGTGCATTTTGGCCGCCTAAATCAGCTGATCAGCAAAAGTCGTCAAAAAAACCATTGCGCGTGCGGTTCCGCTGGTGACCACTGACATTTGTCATTAACCACCATTCACAGCTGCTCCTTTGTTAGAAAAAACAATGACGATGGAACTGACGGAAAGAAGACGGCGCGGGAGCCGCGCCGTCGTGTCCGTAAAGTTGGCTTCGCGCGGCGAAATTGAACATTTGACGTCATTTTGCACCACGTGATGGCGCTCGCCGAATAGCGGCGCGAGCGGTGCAGGGAAAAGTTATGCGCAACTCTGCTACCTGCGGTAGCATATACAGGGACACTAAGCTGCCCTAGCTGCCCTGAAGATGGCACGCTCGTCAAACGAGCTCGCCATCTTCAGATACCGACGCTGCCGATGTGCAGTACAGCAAAAATATGCAGGCTTGTGGTAATTGCGGCACACGTCACTGTGAACCGACGGCATGCCCCGCTCGCGGTAGAACCTGCTTCGCATGCGGCCGCCGTGGCCACTTCATGCGAGTGTGTCGTAGCTCACGCAGAGCACGAGGACAATGCTCGACTCACATCCAAGAAGTAGTTCCTGAACAAGATGCATCAGATGTCATTAGCCTACTCACTGTTCACGAAGACAAGCGCAAGGGCGTCTACATTGATGTCGTAGTCACGCCAGTCGCCTCGAGCTCAGAACCGCGCGTTGCTAAGTTCTTGGTCGACACGGGATCAGCTGTGTCAATTATACGGGAACAAGAATTTCGAAACATGTTCGAAGGGGTCCAGTTGACCAGCTCTGCCCTTACGTTGTTGGACCCAACGCCGGAAGATCCCCGTACTGGGCCAGTTTAAAGCAAGCATCTCGTTTAAAGGGGAAACAGCCGTGATAGCAATTCATGTCACCCCCGGAGGAACTTCTCTTCTGGGTCTGGACGCGGTGCAAGCTTTAGGACTGCACATTGTGGGCGCGCAGCTACGCTGCCTGTGCATGGCTACCGAAGCTTCAGAGACCATGAGTCAGAAAACAGCAACATCTGCGCATATGGACGGCGCAGTTCCTGCAAGCCCGCCGAAGTTTGATATGCCACCTCTGTTATGGGCTAAGTTTTCACATTTGTTTTCGCCGGGCCTTGGCCTGGCCAAAGGCGTCCAGCATCAGGTCAAAATGAAGTAGTCAGTCCCTCCAGTGGTGCAGAAGCCGAGACGCCTCCCACTTTCCCTGCGCAAGCCAGTTAGCGACCAGCTTCAGCGGCTCCTCTCCGATGATGTAATTGAAAAGGCTAACGCCTCTGAATGGATCTCTCCTATAGTTGTCGTCCGCAAGAAAGATGACAGCATCCGCCTATGCGTTGACCTCAGAGAGCCCAACAAAGCAATTGTAGTTGATAGCTTTCCCCCCGCCTCATACGGAAGAGCTACTGCACTCTCTTAATGGTGCACGTTACTTCTCAAAGCTCGACTTGGCCTCTGCATATTACCAAATTACCCTCCATCCGAACAGCAGAGACCTCACGGCTTTCATTACGCACGACAGCCTTTTCCGGTTTAAAAGACTGTGCTTCGGACTGGCGTCTGCTCCAGCCGCATTTCAGCAACTCATGACTACAATCCTGCAGGGTTGCAAGGGGGGTCCTCTGCTACATAGATGATATCATCATCTTTGGCAGGACAGAGTCAGAGCATGTGAGAAACCTGGAGCAAGTTCTGCTGCGCATCTCCGAAGCTGGACTCAAGCTCAATGATAAGTGCATCTTTAATGCATCAGAGCTATCGTTTCTTGGACATTATGTCAGCGCAGAAGGAATAGCGCCCCTTCAAGCAAAAGTTGACGCAATTGTACATGCTGCCACCCCCCACAGATGTAGGCATGCTGCGTTCATTTCTTGGTCTTGCGGAGTATTATGCCAAGTTTATTCCCAACCTTGCCGAAGAAGTAGAACCTATGCGTAGGCTACTTCGCAAGGACGTTCATTTTGAATGGGATCTTGCTGCTGAACAAAGCTTTACAAAGGTAAAGGAACTCCTTGCATCGAGAAGAGTACTACGAATGTTCGACCCAGCGTTCCCAGTTATTGTAGCCACAGATGCGTCTGCATATGGCCTGGGTGCAGTACTGCAACAAGTTGACGGTCCATCCATTCGAACCGTTGCATTCGCATCACGAACCTTGAGAGAGACAGAACGGAAGTACTCGACAGGAGAACACAAGGCCCTGGCCTGCCTATGGGCATGCGAGAAATGGCACATTTACCTCTGGGGATGATCATTCACTTTGGTAACAGATCACCAGGCCCTCGTATCCTTGCTGTCAACACAAAGCACAGGACAACGACCACTTCGCATTGCAAGGTGGACTGCTCGGTTGCTGCGTTACAACTTCGTTGTACAGTTCCGGCGTGGGGAACACAAGAAAGTAGCAGACGCTTTGTCCCGGCTTCCAGTCCCAGGCACAGAAGACGGCCTTAAGATTGAAGAAGAAATAGTGTCCATCGTAACGTCTTCAGTCCATATCAATGACCTCCGTATTGCCACAGCCGAGGATTGCAAGCTCCAGCAGGTTGCACAATTCGTTCAGGCTACATGGCCAACCAAGAAAACGTTGTCACCTGAACTAAGACCTTACTATGAGGTGCGAGAGGAACTGTCAGTAGTGGACGGCCTGTTGATGCGCTCAGAACGCGTTGTAGTTCCAGCCAAGCTCACAGCTACATTCGTTCAACTAGCCCATGAATCGCACCCGGGAATAGTGAAGACAAAGCAACGTCTTCGCGAAAAGTACTGGTGGCCAGGTCTGGACAAACAGGTTGAGAGTGCTATCCACAGCTGCGCAACCTGCCAAGCTGCAGACAAGAGTGTTAAGGGGAGATGCGGGTCGAAAAACGCGAGTTTTCTAAAAAATTATCGATTTTTTGTTTTCACCTGTTTTGTTAAGATTAGTACCTCTACTGTTCTGAAAAAAAAAATCTATGTCGAGACTCAACTGGAAATGGTTTAAAATTGCGTCTAAAGAGCACAAGGTGGCTATCAAAAGGCCGAAAGTGTGTCATCTTGGAGCACCTTGCCGCTGATAATGCGCCGCTGCTCGCCATTGTCGACCGCATGGGGCGAAGAGCCGAGCCTCACTCTTCAAATAACGACGGTTTCCCGCGCTGCTGCAGCGCAATAAATAATAAAGAGAAGCACGCTTTTGCCGCGCTTTTCGAGCGCCGCGACTGGCTTTTAAATCACGTGGTACGGATCGGGGGCCGCCATTGGCCGCTGCGCGCCTGTGTGTGCTGTGAAGTCTACATGCAGGATCCGTGTCTCGTCGAGCAGCGCAGTTGAACAACGATTTTCTCGAGTGCTTATCCGTTATGGATGAAGAAAACCGTGGTAAGCGCGGTCACCGGCCTGTGAAGTTTCACTCGGCGCACAAATTTCGAGGACGCCGGCGCAAATCAAAGCCAAACACTCAAACCACGAAAAGATCGTCTGCTGCCGCAAGGTGTAGTGGCAGTGACGCCGATGCGTCCGACGAGTTTGCCGTGGCATTCGAATATGTGAGTGCCTCCCGGAAAAAGATCGGACTCTTCGAAGACGAAGAAAAATCACAGGACGACGAGTCTTCGTTGATCCGAAGAGCCGCGAGGGCCAAACCTATGGTGCTGGCGCATTTTAATGGCAGTGGCCTCTACAAGGAGGATTGTTCTTTCTTGTGTATAAATTTCATCGCACTTAATGAAATCTTTGATAAATAAACCTGCCATTTTGACTTTAAAACTCATTTTTCTCAAAACACAAATTTTGTCATTTTTTTTCAATGTGCCCCTCCTTTTTCGGGTACTTCTGGTGCTCAGATCTGCATGAAATTTTGCCCAAACATTTTCCAATGTATGATAAATACAATTATCTTGTTTAAGTTTCAATATTCTTATTATATAATTAAAAACATTATGTAAACTTTTACTCGGGTAGGAGAAATATGAACTTCCCACGTAAAAATTTTTCATGTCTAGTACATATTTTGTATGGACTTCCTAGTTAGTTATTTGCATTCTACACTTTATTTGAAACATTATGAACTATCTATGGTAAAAAATTATTGAAGTTTAGTTATGAAAAGAGGGGGGGGCAAAAAGCTTAAGTTTTTCATTTTGTCATGTTGCAAAACTAAAAGTATGCAACTTGCAAGAAATCTAATTATATATTTGAAATCAGCATAAAAAGTTCTATAAGCAGCTCAAGTTTCATTGCTCTAGGGCGAATATTAAAAAAAAAGTGTCTTCGAGTAGCATCTCCCCTTAAGAGCTACCCCACTCCACTGCAGCCAGTAGCTCTTCCTGACCGGCCTTGGAGCAAGATAGCTATTGATGTTGTTGGGCCATTTGAGCGTGCATCAGCTGACTGTCGTTTTGTCATCTCTGTAGTCGATTACTTCTCAAAGTGGCCGGAAATAGCTTTCTGCCGTGAAGCCTCCTCCCGTGCAGTGCTTGACTTCCTCTTGTCGATATTTGCACGAGAAGGCTATCCGGTTGAACTCGTCTCGGATCACGGACCACAGTTTACATCTCAAGAATTCGAGTCCTTTCTTCAAGACAGAGGTATCAGGCACAGCTTTTCAGCTGTATATCATCCCCAAGCCAACGGACAGGTCGAAAGGTTTAACCGTGTCCTCAAATCATACATTCAGTTGGCAGTACTGGAGCAGCGCCCAATAAAAAATACTGTTACAGAGTACTTGGGAATCTACAGAGCCACTCCTCACAGTACCACTGGACTCTCTCTGGCAGTGCTTCTACATAGCCGGCACATGAGGACATCCTTGGACATCATTGGCTATCCCACTGCGAACTTCTTCGCAGATCCCGCTCAGGAGATGTCCTCACTTCGGAAGAGGGTGAAAGAGCGCCAGCTTAAAAGCAAGGATTATGTTGACCGACGGAGAGCTACCCAAGTTCCAAGTTGGAAAGTACGTGAGGGTCAAGAAGCCAGTCCCTGGTCCGAAAGGCACTCCCACTTTTGGACCTCCTTTGAAAATTCTCAAGCGAATAGGACACTGGTCCTTCTGCCTTGAAGATGGTCGCACGTGGAATGCCTCTCAATTGACTGCAGTTCCCAAGGAAGCCTTGCCGCACCATGCGCTAATATGGGATGACAACGGACACTCCCACGACACCGTGCGAAGTCCACCGACGCCTGGCAGAACGACTCTCTCCTCTGAGCTTCGCCAGCACCCCGCTCCTGCACCGACGCCTGGCAGAATGACTCTACTCTGAGCTTCGTCAGCACCCAGCTCCTAATGATGATGATCGTGATGGTGATAGTGCTCCAGTGGATGGTGATGGTGATAGTGCTCCAGTGGATGGTGATGGTGATTGTGCTCCAGTTGTTGGCACCGAACCGGCTGGTGAGCCACCACCTCTTCGTAGGTCCGCAAGAAACCGAAGACAACCCACGAGATTTCAGGACTATGTATAATGTACCATGATGCGAACATTGACTCTTTTTGTAATTATTTTTGTGTAAATATGTATATATTTAGGGAGGGATAGATGTAGTGTCGAAGGTTGACACTAGGTGACTTTAGTTATGTTCAACTGTCATCAAGAGATGGCGCCACCTCTGACATATATAAATACGACTGTCACCGGAATAAAGCAGTTCTTGTGTGGCATGGGTTGAGTGTGTTCGTTGTCCTCAGTCGCGCCGTGTTGCCGACACTACAATACACACACCTGTAACCCAAGCGTTCAGGTACGTAGACGAATACTTAATTGTTATGAAGAACAGCGATTGCAACCATTCACGTGACCAAGTTTATAGTATACTAGACATTTTCATAAAGTCATCGGGAGGACTCAAGTTCACGCATGAAATGCTGATCAGTAACGGAATTCAGTTTCTTGACATCAACCTATGTTTTTCATTAAGTAAGCATGTATGCTGGGCCTATCAGCCTAGGTCAAAGTAAGTTTTGTTGCCGTATGACAGCGCGCAGACCAAATTAAGAGGGGCATAGCCAACACGTGTATTAGGGCAGCATTAAATAACTCATGCGAGCACGAATGTGAATGTAGCCTGATGAATCGGCTAGCACGGTTACGAGACGCAGGTTTTCCCCATTCTGTCATCACATCCGTCTGCGAAACAATCTTGCAGAAAGCAAAAACAGAACCTGGCAACAAAGGAAAGAGGGAAGGCAAGAGGCCAGTGCACATAGTTCCGTACTTGCACAAGTTGTCTCATAATCTTGAAAAAGTTTCGAACATGCACAATGTTAACCTACTTTTCAATGCCCTTTGCAAGCCGTCTTCGATAAGTGCACTCAAGAAATAAAAAAAACCAGGCCCCCCGCGTGCACCACTAATCACAACACCCGTTAACACTGATTGCACGAGTAATCTGGTGTATCAAATTCCCATGAGCTGTGGGAAAGTGTATATTGGTCGAACAGGACAGTGTTTTAATGATCGCGCTCATCAACATGGCAATGACGTAAAAAATGGATACGGTAGCCATTTAGTTGACCATTGCAAGAAATGCGCATGTGTTCCCTTGTTTGCAAGAACAAAATTTATAGGTAAAGGAAAATCTAAGAAAGAAAGAGAAATTTTAGGGGCGTTTTGGATCAGTCACGAAGGTGACAAATGTGTTAGTTTGCCCCTCACTTGTACTATCGCAGAAGGAAATAGACTTCCTGAAAGAAAGATTGTAATCGTGATTGCGAGTGTTTGATGTGCGCATGTTCTTCTGAGAATGTATAAATAGGCTGGTTTTCATGCAATAAACATTCAGTTGGCGGTCAGCGCTTGTGCCGTGGTCTTCGTTTCTTCGTCGTGCTTGTTCCTTTTGCACTGTTACTTTCTTTGCTTTAATATGAACCAACTAGCTTCATCAAGTTGTTACCATTCCTATAAGTTTTTTGGCATTAAGCTTTGGCGTTTGTTTCATCTAGGAATCTGATGAAAAGGCTGAACGTGTTCTCAAGACAATAACAAGCTCGAGCAGGCACAATCAAGACAGGTGGAAGATAGTATCCGTGCCATATATGCATGGGGTATCCCACAACCTGAAGAAGGTGGCCAGCAAAGCAGAAGTAGATGTGGTGTTTTCCGCTCCACAATAATTGATGAGCTGTTGTAGGGTTACTGACCCTTTTCACAAGAAACGCCGAGGATGCGCGAAGAAGCACCAGTGCCCTTTCATGGCCTGTGCACAAAGTGCTGTTTATCTATTCCCATTCTCGTGCGGCAAAGTGTTTATCGGGCAGACAGGCAGATGCCTGAATGATAGGCTCAGAGAGCACAAACAGAAGCTTAACTGTTACTGCGACGGGCATGTATCAGTGGATTGTAATGACTGCGGCTGCCGACCTCTGTTCAATGAGTGTGTAGTTCGGTACAGGAATGGTGATAAGGATACACGAGAGATTGTCGAGGCTTGGTTGATCGCTAGAGAAAATGCCAATAGTGTCAGCGTGCCCTCGTGTCACGAATTTCCACGGTCTAGAGATAGGCAGGACACCTTTATAACACAGAAATAATTTATCTGAACGAAAATCGAAAATCCCACACACATCCAAACCCTTAACGTACAGCACGCCTATTTACACAATGAATGATACATCTAGAAATAGTCAACACTACTCATTCTACACGCAATGTTCCCCAGAACGAAAACGTAAACGTCCTGACCGTCAGCGGCGACGCGGCGGCCGTTCCCACGACGTGTCGTCAGACGTCGGTCATGCTGTGTCGACGCGGCTTGTCGGCTGGCCTCCGTGGCGATGACGGAGGATCTTCAGAAGCGCGGCGCCAGACCAGCGTGGCACCTGACGCGGTCTCCAGCATGCCGAGCCAAGGACCCTGGAAGGTGGTTGGCCATGGACACAGGGTGCATAATGGTGACGGCTGCAAGGTCAGGCCCGGAATGACGTGGTCAACAAGGACGTCTCCAGGCCATGGCTGGAGAGCCAACTCCCAGGCTTTTCGCACACGTCCGCCCTGCCCGCTCTTCGTCTTCTGCCCCTGCTCCGCAGGTGCTCTTCCGAACTCCCAGGCCACTCCTTCGTTTTCTTTCTTCCTTCTCTATGGCCCTTCCTTTCTGTCACGTGCATCGTCGTCTTCTTCTTCTTTATTCACCAGCTATGGTTTTATTCGTGACACCTAGACTGCTCTAAGTGCTAAGGAAATCCAAATCTGAATGATGCAGGCTTACTCTTCTGATATGTTTTTTTTGGGTGATGTTTGCTGTTTTCATTGCTGTATAAGTACAGTGAACTCCCGTTAAGACGAACTCGGTTAAGACGAATTCTCGCTTATGCCGAACAACATGGGAACGTTTGTTTGGTTTCCCATAGACTCAATGCAAAAAAAATCCGCTTAAGACGAACCACCGAACAGGTCTCTTCGGTTAAGACGAACTTTCGCAGCGACCGACAATGCTGGCGATTCTGCGCAAGGAACATTGCTGTCTTGGTGGGGCTTCAGGAGAACAGGAGAAAGCAAAAAAAAAAAAAAAAAAAAAAAAAAAAAAAAAAAAAAAAAAAAAAGAAGAAAAAAAAAAGAAAAAGAGCGCTTCCTGGCGCAAAGACCCGAAGATGAAAAGAAAGGCAGCACATAGCAGCTCATAAAGCCGGCAGCTCACCCCCAGCATGCGGGTGGGGAAACTGCCGCCTTTATCAGCAAAGAAAGCAACAAAAAGAGTTGGGGACACGCAAAGGCTGGAGGGACCCAGGCCTTTGCGTCCTTTTGTATTCCCCCCACGTTCTTTGGTTCCCCCCGCTAGAGCTCAAAAGCAGAACACAAAACCTTGGGGCCCCTTACGAGGGTTTCTCATCCGCTGTTTACAGAGGCGAAAACGGGGGCGAAAAAAGCCAAACAAAAGCGACTACGAGAACAAAAATTTCCTGTGCCTTACAATCGCGTACGAAACCGAAACCACGTTTGGGGACGCTAGCACTCCCGTCAGAGGGGTCAGGTGCATTGTCATCGCCCTCCCACAATAGCGGCCGAGCACATGTTGGGTGCAGCTGGCGTTGTTTCGCATAGGGCCTGTGCGTGTCGTATCTTTTCCCAGTAAAGTGCAAATTGTGACGCGCCATTTCCATTATGAAAGCTCACGACAAAAGAAGGTTATTTTGCACACCGAATACAGCTGAGTTGCATCTTTTTCGTGTGCCCGAGGCTTGTGACCGTGAGTAGCGCGAACGGAGATCTTCAGCTGCACGTCGATCAGGAAACGTTACTACGGGCCGAAAACGGGAAAATATGCGGACCTCGAAGAAAAGCTCGCACTTTCTTAAGCAGCTCAGCGTATATTGGCTTTGTTGGCACGCGATCGAGGCTTACACAGAAGTGATATTAGAGCCAGGAAAGCAGGCTCACCGAAAGAACTG
Organism: Rhipicephalus appendiculatus; assembly: GCA_030522465.1. NCBI lineage: Eukaryota > Metazoa > Arthropoda > Arachnida > Ixodida > Ixodidae > Rhipicephalus > Rhipicephalus appendiculatus. Next base: position 128,348 of record JALIZH010024206.1, read on the forward strand.
CCAGGAGAATAAATTTTCCATTCTTTGAAGGAAAAGTGTGCTTATCTCTCCCTTTTTTTATGGTTCTCCCTTTTTTTATGGTTTTCGAATTGTCAACATGGGGCCATGCTACGGACTCGTTAAAATGTGTTAGCAATACATTCAAGAGCATTATTATGAACCCGTGAAATCGGGTGCTCGTTAGATTCGTGTAAATGCTCTACTGGAAGGCATATTTTTTATCAAGTTGAGCCAAATAAATGCTTTTTAGGTTACTTCCACCCAATTTCAAGACTACTCCATTCAGTGTTGTCAAGAAATATATTTTAATGCACTTGGCATGTTAGCATGTCTTTTTAAGGGGGGCAAGGGGGGCACTTCTGATAAGCCGAACTCCTGATAAGACGAACAAATTTCCGTGGTCCCTTCGAGTTCGTCTTAACGGGAGTCTACTGTACAACATGTTTCCGAAATAAAGATTCAGTTGTGAGTCGCGCACGTCCAGTCCTCTTTCTGTGGTCCGTCTTATCAACGCTATGGCTTCAATGAACCAGCAATGATCCCTCGGACCTCTAATTGTCTGACGATGAGGCCGTTCTTTGGCCATTACCTAGTGTCGAGAAACAGGTGTGGTGCCGAATTTGACCTTGAGCCACCCGAAAGGTGCTGAAAGTCAAGGTGCCTCCTGAGCCAAGAACTATGCGAGCGAGCCACATGCTAGAGCTTGTAAATCGGGTATCTTCCTCGAGATGCCAAAACTCGGGATGTTCTCAGCGAACAAAGTTCCAGTGCAGCATCTTCCTAGGCATAACATCTGTGCGAAACTGTTTCACAACAAACAAGACTTCTTTTCGCGAGCAAATGTAAAAATTTTGTTGTAGGCGAGTGTTATTAGTTCCCTGCGCACCCAGTGTGCATTATAATGCCCACACTGGTGTGCAAAAGCTGTTTGCCATACAGGCGAAATTTTTTTCTAGTATGTGTGTGCGTTCCAGAAATCTGTTTTGATTTCACCTGGGTGGCCACAAATTTACTGGGGTCTGAGGAGGATATGCTTCATGTTAACTTGCTATGCTGCAATGTGCAATAATGTCGTGGAAATGTATAAAACGGTCCTCTTACTCTCGTCAATAAACTGTTGATAGTTTGCGCTTCGTGTGTGTTATCGTGTGCTTTATTTTGCCCTGTCCTATGCACAACACTACTCATCCTGATGAAACAACAAGCCCAAGTTGAAACCCTTTTGTGGTTCGTTCAAGTGTGTCCCCAGAAAGACGCACGCGAGTTCTTGCTCTGGAATTCTGTGCATATATCACGGCTCGAAAATGAATTTTGCTTGTTCTTTGGCAACGCAAAACTTGGGGCGATATGAATATATTTCCTCCCCTTTAAGTTCATATCGAAGAGATTCTACGGTAGAAGGGGGGGTTCTGAGACCCAAAGAAGAAAAGCGTGTCAATGGGAGGCACATTCGTTTCAGAAAGACCTCCCCCAAAAGTAGGCACTAGGATCTGCTCCTGGAGCCAGAGTGAGCAAACACACCTCTTCCACAAGGTGCTCTGGTGGTAGTTGCTGGATGGCAGCCCAGTAGAGAGACTGTTCGCGCTGCTTGTTTGGCTGAGACTCTGTCACGGGCATTGAAGGGGCAGCTGGCACGGCAGCCAGGTGAGGCGTCGAGGGCAGGCGCTCCAGAGCCAGGTTTTCCAGCCGGTTGTCCATGGTGACCCCATTCAGGTGCACCACCCGGAACCCCGGAGCCACTCCACCAAAGTGCCGCTCCCTGCAGACGCCCCCATCCTCGTTCAATGACACCAGTGGCAATTTCACACACAGAAGAAAAGTAACTGAAGTGTAGTAATTCTTAGATAAAGAGAAATGAAAGCAGACAAAAAAAGCTTGCCGCCAGTGGGTACACAACCTTCACATAAAAACTACGAATAGAGCCCCCTACAGTTTCCTAGGCTTCATAATCTATGGCCTTTGCATGATGGTGCTTAATGATAATGGGCACAAAAAGTGAAGACAACGCAGATTCAAGCACAATGAAGGAATCCGAGCATGCGGAAACACACACTAGATATTGCAGGCAGCTTCACATCAGCTTATGTATTGGCATAAAAACAGAACAAGCAAACGTTAGAGGGTAATCTCAAGCTAGAGGGTAATTTTCGCAGTTTTCCACAAATGCCATGAATATTGTCACGTGGTTGTGACGTCGACGAAGGCAGCAGTCGGCGTGTTCCAAGGCAAAACTCTTTATTTGGGCAAACCTGCCCCCGGGTATCGAAAACTCAAACTACAGCAATACACACTGATGAAAAAATTCGTAAACACGGGTTGTGTGCTCGAGCTGACATTTCGACAAGTGGACTTGTCTTCCTCAAGGCTAGAACTCTCGCAATACACACTGTGCACCGATAGTGGTGAACAGAGCATCGGCTGTCAATAAAGTGACAATTGCTAAGGCACGTGGGCTTTTTATACATGTCCTATCGAAGATTCCAGCATTATCGCTGGTGGCCGCGTAAGCTCTCGAAGAAACTAGACTATTCGCATCCTGTGTGCAATCTTAACAGAATGACAATCGCGAAGCTTCTCAAACACTGCGGTGCGGTCTGGCCTCGCACATGCCACAGATCAGTGAGCATCTCTTGGTTTCCAAAGCAGGTGACTACAAGTGTCCTTACAAATGCAAACAGAAAAGAGGCTTTTACCAGAGCAGCTGGTGCAGGTACTGCCCAGTGCTCTTTCCCTGATTCATCTCGTAGGCATAGGCAAATATCTGGGCCCCATTGCCATCCTTGTCCACCTCCACACGAGCCTAGAAAAGAAATAGGGCTCAGCTGAGCTGGTTGGCAAATGCACATCACACGCATTCAACAGTAGAACTGCCACTATCCTAACTGCAATACAAACATGGAAGCCACCACCAACACCCACTCATGCATTAAATGCATGGGACATCCCTTATAACAGATAGTGTGTCCATGTGCACTCACAATGAATGCAATTTCCTTCTGGGTAATTCCACAAGAGATCAAACATGCATGTGCGGTCGATAATTTTGTTTTGTCTGGTTTCTTTATATGTTATGTGGGCACATGCAAGAAAAAATTTCATACCCAAAAAACGCTCCCAGCACACAACAAAATACTTCAAGGTGGTGGCTCCGGTGTCCTGTTTTTGCCTACCACAATTTCCAATTTCACGGCCGAAATTAACATGAACCCTAAATTTAGTGTGAAGTTTTTCTGCTGGTTTTAAAGGAACCGACAACTGACTTTTCTCGACCCATTTTTTTACGGCGTGACAGAAAGCTCACCCTTCGTAGTGTTTGTAGCTGCAGTAGTTAATCGCAAAAGCACGTAATTATCTTACAAGCAGTATTTTTCGATCTGAAAGGCTGTAAACACAGATGTACCTTTCCTCCAGCAACACTGAGAATTGATAGCGATGCCGCCAGCCCTGCTTGCGATTTGTGAATGCTGTCGTCGTTCTGCTTTCGCTGGAGTTCCTGTAGCTATGCTTAACCACCTTTATTTTGAGCTTTTCAGCTATTTTTGAAAATAACAAGCTGCTACAATGAGATGATGTGACATTATACACCTTCCCTGCATTTGTATTGCACTGTGTGCACATGTGCCCAAGGTTGCCTGCGCCTGTGTTCTGGGTGGCTTGTACCGGCGTTGTTACTCGATACACGAGCCAAGCCAAGTCATCGAAAATGTCACTACGCGTATGCATGGCCGCGGCGAGTAGCAGTGCGATTCATTTCCGAGACGAAATGAAGGTAGAAAAACTATGTCACTCCAAAATCTTAGCGACCTGGAAACAGTGTGCACAGTTGCACGAGCATGCTGAAAAGTTGCTCAAAATGCGCTGACGAGCATGGGATCATTACGTCACGCGAAGGCAGCGCCACTTTAATGGATACTACTAACGCAGGTTTATATGCACATTTTTATGGAGTAATATCTTCTAATATAAAGAAACAAACAATATTTCAATACCAACAAAAAGATCCTCGGCCGCCTACAGCAATCAACGGTCACGTGGCCAGGTACATCGGATCGTTCATGTTTTTGCCGCCAGAGGCGCCAAAGGTCATTTTTCACGACTTTCAATGAAGAAATAAAAATATAAATCCACCTCTCACGAAAAAGACAGGGTTGGTTTGAGTCAACGCAGCGGACAATCTTTCCATCAGTGGAGTCATCTCATTTCATGTTCTGGGCAGTTGTTGGTCCCTTTAATATGCATGAAGGTGAATTACACTCATGGTTTTCATATGCAGTCCACAAAAGAGAAAAAAAAAACATGACTGATCCCTCAGTCATAGGAATCGGTATAACAAGTGAAACGTGTAATCACAGAAGTGGTGCTTATTGTTTTGCGATATACGAGAGCTTGTAGAATGTGTATTGGTGTTTGGCAGCTATAGCATCATTTGACGTGGACACACCCACGTTGACGCCTAGTGGCACATCTCCATCGCGACGACTACAGCCCATGATCATGATTTAACCGTTGTGGCAGCTGAAAAATTTTAACGTATACCTGGACACAGCGTATCGTGAATCCCGCGCAAAGATAACAACAAGCACACATTAACCACTGGTACTCGATATGGGCATCTTCAAAGCGTCGTCTATTAAGGAGAGAAAGGGCACGGTGTGCGCTTCTGAGTAATAGCGTAACCTATGCCTGCGCTCATGCATACGCTACCAGTGCGCTTCAGCAACACGGGAGGCAGAGGTTCATAGCTGGAGCCGCGAATGCATGCGGGCGTTTCACGTCTCGCTGGGCTCTGTCTAGCTCCACCAAGGCACGACATTCGCCCGTCTACATCGCTGCCTTGCTTCAGTGTTCACTGCAACAGTTTTATTAGTCGGTGCAATTTCACCCGAAGTAGTCGGCGGCGAAACACCATTGGGGCACATAAACGCTGCACAACTCCGACAACCATGCCGACAGCGAGTTGTCACACGCTAACACGAAGCGAAAGGCAAAGAACATAACTGCGTCGGTGACTCCCCGATGCTTGCGTGGCCAGGGTTTTTCACTGCTATCGAGAAGCTTCGAAGATTGCACGCCGGCGCGCAATCTTCGACGCCATTCTTTAACTGGATGGATGGATAAGGCTGTGCCCTTTAGATCGTGCGGCGGCTCACGCCACCTAGCCATAATACACAGTAAAGTTAAGTACTGCGTCGTCGACAAATCACTCTCTATCAGTGCTAATAACTGTCATGCCGCATTACTTCTCTTCACCGGTCACAGACGGCGGCACCGTCCCACCTCACCAACAGAGAGCACCGTGTGGGAGAGAATGTCTCAGAGATATAAGGCGCATTTGTAGAGAGACTTGCAACTGCTTCAAGCTCAGTCGGTAGAGCATCAGGCGCTTTTCGGCACAGCCCAAGGAGTCAGAGGTTCGACGCCCGGCGGGGGAACTCTTTTCTGAATGTTTTTTCTTTCGCGTTTGGTAGCGTTAATTTTACCACGTCATATCCATGACGGAAATACATCACTAAAGTCTTGGTGGACCCCGGCATAAAACACTTTCGTGTTAAAAAAAGTGGAAAAAAAATGCCCAACACTGTCCAAATAAAAAAAGCTTGCTATCCTTGATGCACCTTGGCATGTTTCCCATTTCACACAGGATACTGCAAGATTTCTGCTAAACGCTGTTCTTCTAGAGGTAGTGTAAAAGTTTTTTCAAAAAAGCTCATACTCAAAAAATATAATAACTTGTCCCATTAGGCTTGTGCGTATATTCGAGCACATAAATATTTGAAAGAATATTACAGTATTCGAACTCACTTCAATTTGAATTTAAATTATTGAAAATTTCGAAGTATTTGAAATGAACGAATAGGTGAATATTAATCCCCCCCCCCCCCCCTTCTGTAAAGGTCATTTCACTACCGTGCAGGGATACTACACCGTGACTACACCTATCTTAGAAGAACTTCTTGTTCGGCGAGTTGGTGCATGTCTTATTGTAGGACATGTGCGCAAATCTCTGACGAACTCGGACCGCAAATCTCGGACGAGGCTTTTCCTGTGTTCGTCAGAGATTTGCGCACATATCCTACAATAAGAATACACCTATCCAGGGGAAATCCACACTGCCGAGAAGCCCCACTTCCAAGGTTAAATGAACATATTACCCTCGCTTCGATTCATAACCAAGTTTAAAAGCTTGTTATACCTTCTCATATGCTCCATGTCTAGTAAATTATTAAAATGTAACATATTTTACAGGTTACTGTTACGTGTAGCCGGAAGAAGTGTAGCCGAGATGCAAGCTCACTGCAAACACAAAACAACTGTTTATTCCCCACCAAAAACTCCCCAGACCTGCTCTCGACGCTCCGCCTTCCGCTCGCAGCAGTAAGTGGCGCTAGTAGCCAGCGGCGCTACAGCTCTTGCAGCACAACAGTATCAATTGACACAGGTACATCTTGCATTCTACTGAAAGTCAAATCGTGCTACTAACAAAGTTGCTTCCACTTCCTTTGAACCAAAAAGAATGATGTTTGCACATGCCGTTTCAATTGAAAAAAAAAAACAAAAAAAAAACATTGTGCAGGTTAGTTGGGTCATGACAAATATGCTCATTTTTCTTTGTAATATGCGATATATACTATTCGAAGCCTATTTGAAGTTATTCGACCAAATCACTATTCACTTTGAATTTGCTTTGAGCCTAAAATTTAACTAAATTTCTTTTATTGGAGACCACTTATGCCAGCCAAACAGTTTCAATCTTGTGTGTCTTCATTCGCCTTGTTCACAAAATATAACAGGCGAAAGTGGCCTATGCTGAGTGTGCTCACTTCAGTGCCTTTGCTAGTTGTGATCAGCTTGCACTATGCATAAATCTGCAGTTTAAATTTTTCTCGCAGCAGCCAAACTTGGTTCTGGTGGCTTGTATTCAACAAAAACCTATTCTCAAACTTTGCGTCTAGCATGTGCGGGGGTGGGCTGCTGCCACCCTCTAAAAGGCAGCCTCAACTTACCTAACCTCCATTATTTGCTTGTCAAGAGCACGCGAGGTACCGCGAACCCATGTTTAGCGGACACTGCCATAAGCTACCTTGCACACACAACAAATCATGTGCATGCAGTGGCAGGCCAGCTTTGTAACTTAATTCCACGATCAGCAGGCGCGCTGTTATGGAGGAGCCATCATAAAACAGCGCGGGCACACGGGACCAGAGAGACAGACAGGACTTTGCGCTGGCTAACAACATGACCGTTTATTTCGTGTGAACAAATATATATGCTTCCTTGGAAAGGGGAAAAACAAGAAAAAAATGAAGGCAAGGGAAGCCCTGTGCATGCATCTCGACTAGTACATGAAAATGCAAAGTTCAATCATGGAGATAATTAACCCTTTGACACGCTATGTACACAATTGTGTACACCACTTGTTCTTGCTATTTGTATCAACTAGGGGCTAAGAATGAGCGAGATGTAACGAGCTTTGGATTAATTGAACATCCTGGAAAATAAATTTGTTTTCATTTAACTTCATTTTGTAGAACACTTGTACACGATCCCTTTTCTGAAGGCACTACCACGTTCAATGAGTCGTTCGACGCGCCGCTTCCTGCGAGTCGTGTGAAAAGTATAATTTTTCTCTGCTCAAAATGGACATAGCCAAAAACGAACTTGCACTATATTTCTAGCATGAGATTTCATTCTATTTATGCCAAAACAGAGCATCAATGACTTCAGGATAAGTAGATATTTACTTACAACTTAATTAGGATTAGGTACTATAACACACATAAATTAACATGTTATTTTGATTGCAATAGACTAATGAGTGCCTTGAAATAACGTATTGATTTGACACATTTACAGACAGTTCTTCATAGGTGGTGTCTGAAAGAGTTAATCTCCTTGTCGGTTAGTGTGATGGACGGTGTGCTTACACATGATGCCCCAATGGAATGAATCGTGAACACTTAATAGATTTCCCGGGCGCGGAAATCGCAATATCTGCGTAAGATGCGCGTCTCTTCAAAACTGAGTGCATCCACACTCGGCACAGTGAAGTGCCCGATTGCTTCCAGTTTTGTCCTTGAGATTGTTCTTGTGCTCTCGAAGCCGGTCGTTAACGCGGCGACCCGTTTGACCACTGTAGCGGCCCCCCACAGGACGTTGGTATCTGATATACGACTTATGTCTTGCAAGGCACAAACCGCATAGCATGTTGCTTCGTGCAAATGGAAGGATTCGGGCAAGGAGTGTTCACTTTCTTGCACAGTGATCCCAGTTTGACTGGTGCCGAGAACACCACCCTTACGCTGGCACGTGCAGCAGCCTTCTTGATATTGTGTGAAACACCGTGCAGATATGGTATGACTGCCACTCTCGTCCAGTAATCTGCAGCACGAGGTTTTTTCATCTTTCGGTGTTCCTTCAAGATGACTTCGCCCAACCCGGACAGGAACTGGTCAGGAAAGCCAGCCTTCTTCATTCAGCAAACTTGATTGGTGAAGCTGGAAGCGACTTGATGCTGACATGATTTCACCAGAGCATTCTTCATAGCGAAGAGCACATAGCCTATTTGACAAGCTTAGAATGATGAGATGAAAACGGAAGCAAGTATTTCTTTGAACGAGTTGAATACTCCCAACAAATGTGCTCCGCACTAAAAGTCATCTTGAGGTCCAAGAAGCCTAGTTGACCGTGCTCGGGAAGCGCCCTCGTAAACGAGTCCTGGATAGTTCGCACTGAAGCAGTAAAAAATCTCTTCGACCTTGCTGTGCTCTCCCGAGTTTTCACGATAAAAAAAAAAATAATAAAAAAGTCATCGACGTACCGGAAGACCTTCACCAAACGGATTGCTCTGACCAAAGTTTGAAGTCGCCAGTCATAATGGGCCAGAAGCCATGCCAACAAGCTCAAGTTTTTACCCTTTTATGGAGGAGATTTCTCGCTCACTTCTTCCCTTCCATTATGTGCATTGGACACTCTAACCACCCTTCCCCATTCGACGCACACTGTGCGTAAATAACAAGGGTAAAAAATTATCTCAATCATATCTCAAGTCGTTAATTTCACTTAACGTTATCGCATGCTTCCCACGACGTGGATGAAGTCTTTGTGTATCACGTCGTCTGTATTTTAGCAGCCAGAAGGAGAGTGATGCGGTATGAAGTTGCCGAAGCTGCCCAATTTACGCTAACCTGCTTTCCCACACTGAGAACAGCAAATGTCACTGGTGGATCCAGACAAACATTATCCTCCAACAACGAGTGTGGCTCACACGAAACTATCACAGTACAAACAAAGCCTTTAGACAGGCTTGGTCACAAAACGTGAAACTGTGGTGAGCCCTTCTAGACTCATTCACGACAGCAACACAGAGAATGAGTGCAGCGCTGATCAGTATAAATGTTTCAACTTGGTCTAGCTCTTCACTACACACAATGTGTAGTGAAGAGCACAAATTCGTAGCGTAATTTTCGTTGCTTAAATGTCTTTTTGTTGTTGCCTACCTGCGGAAACTACTGCCATAGGCTGAAGATTCGCGACACCTACAAGGTCTGCCAGCACTGCTTTACGTGGCTCAAGGAACTCCTGCCTACATATGTGAGAACTGCAATGAAGTCGACCCGGCTTTTCTTCACGAAGAATAAATGATAGATAGTCTGGACATGTGCATAAACCTTTCTACTGACGGCTCAACTTTGAAGCCACCATCTTCAATGCAGAAACACAGCAGTCGATATCACGGAGATAGAAAACAGGCTGAGGTTGCAAGTGTCATAGTGACGAAGATAGGCTCAACTTTAGCACCCCATACAAAAGCATCAACACACCTGAACTGTCAGTGAGAGGTTGTCATGTTTGCACTGGCTGGTTAAATAGTGTGAAGCAAGTGTACGAAGCCTCAATGTCCTGTTGAGATCATCTGTTAGCCATCTTGTCACCTTAAGTTGGAAACAAACACGTACAAAAGGCAATTTGAGCTGTCACAACATCCATGTTTATAAGGGCTCGAAATAGCCGACACTCAAAATGTACAGCGCCATCTGTCAATGATCCCATAAGCTCAATCCGTCATGTCCCGTTGGCCAAGAAAACGAAGCCAGTCGCAAGTCACAGCCTTTACAGTACAAGTTGCCGATTGTTTATCTTCGTTCTGCGATGACTTCCCAATGCTTCATGCGCTGTTCAGGCAACGAGGGAGCCCTGACAATGCCGGGAACAAGGCAGGACAAATCTTAATCGAATTTATCAGTTACGTGAATGAAGAAAAACATACCAACGCACACTTGTTTCGTCAACAAGATCGGCACCTTCGGAAGTGACCACCACGTGCAAATGCGCTCTACAATCCGAGTTCTTATTTCTCCGTGCAATTTAATTTCTCGACTGCAACATAGCTAGACTTACAGAACAATATATTACGATATATGCATCTTAAAACAGACGACCGACATCGCACCCGCACGAGAGAGCATGGTTGATCAACATGGCTTGTCGGTGTTGCAAATCGACGAAAGCAAGGACTTACTTATTTACATGTGTATAAGCAGCGCCACAGATGCTGCTGCGCGCATCCGCAGTAAATCTGTGCCGCCACACGAGACCCGATCGTAAAATTCACACAGCCACTGATTCGCAGGCTTCGCAAGGCAGTGTGTGGCCACCTTCTGTGCGCCGAAGTGCATAGTTTGCACTCCTCGCACGCCGCTCCTGCCCTTTGCTTTACACCCTCCGCTTTTATCTTGAGCGAAGCTCCTTAGGCTCACATGGTGTCCGTTGTTGTCGGCGTCGTCGTAGGTCCCCATCGGAACAGCTGCGCGCCGCTCCGAAACCCTCTCTCAGCAAGCGTATCCATCAAGGTCATGACGTCGTGCGCAGAACTGATCGTAGAGTGCACGTGCGCAGCACGCATACCAACCGTGTACAGGTGTTGAGCTGTGGCGGCGCCACTCCGAAACCCCCCTCCGAGCAAGTGCACGATGTAATGCGCAGAACCACTCACAGAGCGCATGCAGCATGCATACCAACCACGTGCAGGTGTTGCGACAACACAGCACCACTCGTACCTACAGCAAGCATACAAGCTGTGTGCAGCGCGTTGCATTGCTCACAGGCCGCTCGTACTTAGATCGTGCAGCGCTAGCACATTGATCAATGGCGCCACCCTTAGTAAAATAAAATTACGCTGACTGGCTTCCAAGGAGCTTCACTCTGTGGCGACACAATCTGCACACAATTCCACGCAGCCTCCACCTTGCTATCAGGCAGCCCGGCATGACACGACCGCACGCTGCACTGCAATCCGATAAGCGGCACCGCCACCGCAGCGTCACCAAAGGCCTACGTCACCAGCGGTGGCTACAAAACCAGGCTGCCAAGCTTGGAAGCGCATCATTTTGTTCCACTACCTCTGTTGAGCGTAGCGTCAGAATGCTCTCCCGATGCTGCTACTGTAGTTGAATAAATGCTCGTTACGTTTTTATGTTCCTTACGTTCCGTCCTTACGTCGACACGGCATCCCACATCTGTTGACCCGGAAACTGAACAAATCGCACCGCCATGGCTGACTCGGAAGCCCTTGCCGCTCTGCGCCAGCAAGTACAACAACTTGAACAGCAACTGCAGGCCTGGCAACAGGTGCTCCAGCAGCAGCGCGTGCCTACTAAACCGCATTCGCCCGATGACTCCGCACCACCCCGCTCGGGCCACGCCCCTAAAGCTACGTTCCGGCGGTCGCTGTCAATGCAGGCCCCGCTGCTACCGCAGCCATTGCCGACCTGGACGCCTGGCGGGTACCTGTCAAACTTCTGCAGTTTTGGGCAGACTCGCCCGAGGTAGGATTCGCCCAAATCGAGGCCCCGTTCTCCCTTGCGCACACACGCAAGACCGGACCCGCTACGACTACGTAGTCGCCCACCTGAACGCCCGCTACGCTAACGAGGTCTGGGACATCCTTGTCCCATCCACCAAAGGTCAACCTGTATGAATACCTCATGGCGGAACTCATCCGCCGTCTGTAACCCTCAGAAGACCGGAAGGCGCGAGAACTTCACTCCGCAGAACTAGCCGAACGCAAACCATCGCAGCTCCTCCGCCACATGCATGCCCTCGCAGGCAACATGGAAATCCACGATTCTTTCCTGCGAACACTTTGGCTCCAGCGACTTCCACCATACGCCCAGGCGATCCTGCAGGCTCAGCTAAAGCTACCCCTTGACCAACTTGCCGAGATCTCTGATCGCGTCATCGATGTCTCTTTGCCGCAGTCATCGCCCACCATCCAGGCTGTCGTTGCACCACTGAACACCACGGAGCTCGCGCACCACATTGATGACATCGAGAGACAGCTCAGCTCCATTCAACGACACCTCGATCAACACCCAAAGACGCGCCCACGCTTCCACTCTCCAAGCCGTGACCGTAACATCGCCTCGTCACAACAGCCTGGTGCGCACGGCCGGTGTTACTACCACCGACGCTTCGGGGACAGAGCCCGACAATGTCGACCACCCTGCTCTGCTCGGCACGAGGGGAAACGCCAACGGCAGCTCGTAGGCACGGCTGCGAGCTGCCAACCTGGAGGCCGTCGCATCTTCGTCACCGGCCAAGTCACAAAGCAGCGGTTCCTTGTCGATAGCGGTTCCGACACCTGCTGCTACCCACGAGCCCATCTTCAAGGTCATCGCCCGCCGACATCTTTCGAGCTCAGCGCGGCGAACCAGTCCACAATCAAGACGTACGGCTCACTGCGCCTGCACAGCCAGCTCAGGAACCTACGCCGCGACCTTCATTGGAATTTTGTCATCGCCGATGTCTCTGAACCAATAATCGGCTCGGACTTTTTGGCACATTATAACCTCCTTCCGGACTGCCGCCACAATCGTCTCATCGACGCAACAATGGGACATTTTTCGCCAGGCTAGCGAACAACCACCCACCAACCAAGCATCAAAGTGCTCAGTGTTGAAAATCATTCGCCGTACCACGCCATCCTCACCGAATTTCCCAGTTTGACACGTCCCAGCGGGCTGCCACGCAAAGTGCAGCACACCACCGGACCACTCCAGGCCCCCCCGGTTTTCTGCCGCGCCCGTCGCCTTGCCCCAGACCGCGTGAGCATAGCCAAGGCAGAGTTCGAAGCCATGCTCCGAGAAGGCATCGCCCATCGCACCGACGGCCCATGGGCCTCGCCACTTCATCTTGTCCCAAAGAAGACCGATGGCTGGCGACCATATGGGGACTACCGCGCCCTCAACGCGCGCACCATCCCGGACAGGTACCCCGTCCACCACATACTGGACTTCGCCCAACACATCTTCTCCGTGCTAGACTTGGTGAAGGCTTACACGCAGATACCCGTCAATCCGGACGATGTCCCGAAAACTGCAATAATTACTGAAGCAAGGCATGTTGTTGGGCTAGTCGGTTCATTGTAACGTAAAGGTTTAAACTGCGCGAAGAAGACGGGACGGAAAGAGGAACACATACACACTCACAAGCGCAGAACTTCCAACTGACTTTATTTTCGGAAAGCAGGTGATTTTATAGTTTCTTCACAATAACGAGAACAAGGAACAATCGCGATGATACAGATGAAATCAGCAACAAGGATGCGCGCGAATCACGTACACGGCAGTGACCTGATGTGTCCGTCTATGAACTTAATTTCTTCTCTTGATAGCGATAGCGAGGGAGAGCTTACGCAGCTATCTCCCTGTTTTGCGATAAAATACGCCTCAACGAAGGCCCATCGAAGGCCCATTCCAGAACCGAAAGAAATCGTTGAGCGTAGGCCGGGTCGCCGCTGCCGTGCCTGCTTGCCTCAAGCAGGGTTCATGCTCGTCTACATCACAAAAATTCAAGGGTTTTCAAGGACTTTCAAAGCTATGTGTGTGAATTTTCAAGGACCATGTTGTCCATTAGAAACCCAATTAACAAGTGTTCACTGGAAGGGTGGTGGCTTGAAATTACTAGAATTCATCAGAAAAGGGTAACGCCGCTGGAGCAGACATCGAAAACACGGCTCCAATTTCATTTTCTTTTTAGACAACTTTCAATCAGTTTCTAAAGAGTTGCATAGATAACCAATTTCAGTATGACACAAAATGCAAACTTTTATTCAGATAGAAAAAACTAAGGCACAGTATTATGCGATGCTTTGCTGCTTTTCCTGAATTTTCATCTCAATGTCCAATATCTCCTGCTGCTTGGTCTTGGAAGTCTTCCTAAGGCTGTTTGACTTGATGATACAGGTCAGGTCGCTAGTTGCCTCTGCCTTTTCTGCATACGAGTCTGCTGTAGCTGTTAATTCCTTTACAGTGGCTTCCAGTTTCCTTTTCTTTTTTGTAAGCATTTTGACCTCCTCCTCAATGCAACGTTTCTTTTTCTGTTTCTCATCATCCTGCGCCTTTTCCGAGTTTCCAAAAATGCACGGTAGTGGTTTCTTGCAGAAGCCACCGATTTTCTCAGTTCTTTTGTTATGGGCACATTACCTATGCCACCTGCTACATTCACAGCATCACAACTAATGCGCTGTGAAATGTGCGACAATTCTTTCATGTTTTCTGTCGAAACCTGGCGATTCACACTGAATCCTCTCTCTACACTTGCCTGGCCATGGCTGAGAGTTAGCAGGAGTTTAACAACACTCCAAAGCTCATTATATGCTGAGCCAACCTTCAGAAGGTCATAAAAGAACTTATCAAGGGGATGTGAGGTCCTTTCAAAGAGCTGCAACTCATGCTTGCACGCTTGTAGCAGCTCAATGAACTGTGCAAGCACAGTGTCCTTTGAATGCTCATTCATTCTCTCTGCTACAATGAGTGCATCCAGAACTTTCTTTAAGCCTTCAATACACTCATCCGGCTTCGACAACATCTGCCTGGGATCTAGTGAAGAGAGACCTCTCACCAGGGGATATCGTAAGGGGCTCTTCTCCAGGATCTTCTTAGTGACACTCAGAAGAAACTGCTTGCACTGCATGCGAAATGCAAATGCAGCTTTCGCACTTATCTTGTGGCTTTTGAGAAGCTGCTCTGCTGTCTGACCAACATCTATCTTCTCGAGTGGCACATGGTTGTTCAAATCTTCAATGTCGATCTTTAACAGGCCAGTGATTCCTACTGATGAGCAGAGAACAGAGGGCTTGAGAAATTTTGTTAGCAGTTTTCTGATAATGTTCTCAAGGTCCTTAGCCAAAAAGAACATGAGTGGCTTGTCTGTCTGAAAAAGTGTCAGAAATGGTTGGAGTGTCACTGCAATAGCAAGTGCAAACTTTAGCTTTGCTACCACTAGTGTGTCACTGCAAAAGTCAACAAGATTCTGAAAAGATGCACACTTCGGCAGGTTCACTTCCTTACTTCTTGCCACTTCCACATACTTTTTGACATCAGACCAGAGGTGCAGAACGCGCTCTATGACTGGGACATTCTCGATCCACCGATGTGCACAGAACTTGAGAGGAAACATACTTTCTTTGGTGACAGCTACAAAATCTTCTCTCCGGGCAGGTACATCAAGAAATAACCTGCTCACACTTGAGAGCAAAACGTCCAACCTCCATTTGCTTGCTGTAAGGCCTGCCTTGTAGGCATTATGCATAGTGTGCAAGCTACAGCTACCCAAGTCTAGGCACCTCACCTGGTGGTTCTTGTGCAGGTGCTCCTGCAGGCCTTTGAATGCCTCGAGATTCACATTGGGCCCATCCATTGATATTTGCACTATTTTCTGCACGGGAAATGGTTCCAAGGCGTTCAGGAGTTTTTCCTGCACGTCTTCAGCCTGGGCATGGCCCATTAACACGGATGTAAAGTATCACGTGCTCACTGACTGCGACTTATCCCAGTACCTTAGGTGCACATCCATTTGTTTCTGCTGGCAGTTCTCGCTTAACGATTCGTCGAACAGGACGACGTAGTGGTCACTGTTATTAATCTCCTGCCGCAGAAACGCCAAGAAGAATGGCCTCAAGCCATGACACGCGATATATGAACACTTCTGTTCTCCACATGCGAAGGTTTTCGCCACCTCACTGTCCGGAAACATCTTCCCAAACAATTCGTTCACATGCGACGATGAATGATAGGAATAATGTGAAGTCACAACTTTCACAGTCCACAAGATTTCTGCATCCATGACGAGTTCATTTTTTTTACACGCGTCCATCAAGTCCGACGACTGCGATGGCACTGCATGCGATTCGTTTGGACGCAATTCCACGACCGCCAAGAAACTCTTCATAGTGCCGCTACTCCCGGCAGCTTGCATGTTGTCTTTATGCTTTGCACTTTTCTGGTGGCTTTTTAGTGCCAACTCCCCCACGACAGTGATGTCAATAAACTTAAGGCAAACTTTACATTTTGCCTTGCGCGGATTTGACGCATCCGGCGCAAGCCACTCCCAGTAGTTGTTGCTCAACCACGACCGTTGAAACGTGCACTTTCCGGGCATTGTTCGTATCGTTCATGCACACATTCACTGACAAACAACGCTACAGGCACACGAGCACCACACACGCACAGAATGCCACGATATAAACACACACAAAGCGTTATGCAGCCGTAGAAGATGTCATTACACAACCGCACGCGCACACGTAAAGGCTAACGGCACAAGTAATGTCACACAAAAACCCTCAAAAACAGCGGTGGCCATGTGGTCATGTCGGCCATCAGAGACAGAAAATGCGATGGCGATGGCGATACGGCTATACCCTTTGAATCGGGCCAGTACCATTGTAGCCAGATGTTCGCAAGCGTCCGCTAGGCGTATATTTATTTGACTTCGTACGAAACACTTTCAACAAACTTTCACGAAAACATGGGGAAATTGAGATTTCCTCACACACAATCACTAGATGTTTATTAAATATATAAAAAAAAAAAAGAAAATTCAAGGGTTTTCAAGGATTTCCGAAAATTCCAGGACTTTCAAGGCCTTGAAAACGAACTTTTCAAATTCAAGGGTTTTCAAGGGTTTCAAGGACCCGCACGAACCCAGCTCATGGCTTTCCCAGTTGACACCTCCTCTGTCGCCTCCACCGCCGTTGCTGCCGCCGTGGATCAGGCGCCGGTAGCCCCGTGGTCTGGACTGCGCCCCGTTGAACCCCGCCACTCAGGTGGTTGGTGGCGACTGAGATGAGCCAGTCAGTGAAGTGTTTCATTTTGGCCTGCCCTCTCCAGCATGGTCTGGGCTGCCACCTTGGGCCAAGGCTCCTCCGGTCTGGCAGGCTGGGGATTTCCCTTTCCGGCATGCAGCGCCATGGCCTCGAGGTAGCAGAGGCCATGGGGGGTGTCCACGCAACCCTGGCCCGTCCAGGTTGCCACACCCTTGTGGCTGCAGTCCCGAGGCAGCTGACTGGCTCTCCCGGCTGGGCTGGCAGTTGGTCTCCGGACCTCTCTTGCGTAAAGGCCCGGTGGTGAGGGCCATGGGGTAGCGTCCAGGTGGTGGCGTGATGTACTGGGCGAACTCCAGTCATGATGATTAGTGGGGTTTTATGGCGCAAGGGCCATGGGTGGCCAAAGAGCGCCATGTCTTTGATGTGGTGTTAGCGATGGCCAATGATTTCGATGACAGGGTGTATTAAGGCTGTATAGAGGCCTAAAATCACGCGCTATATAGAAGCGTAAAAGCTGTGTATATAGTATAAAATTATGGTGATGATACGCGATGTGATCTATGGGTTTGGAATGAGTTGCGAGTGGGTTTGATATCTACAAGTGAGAAATGTAAAATAGCACGAATGCCTCCTCAAGGCCTTTGAGGCCAAAGGCAGGGAGGTAGGTGCCTATTTAATACAGCTGCCGGAGCAACAACCTCTTTTCAGAGGTTGCGCTACGGATCGCCAGGGTATATAACGTTAAAGCTTTGAATTTCTTTTAAAAACGCCAACAGAGACTGATGCTTAAAAAGTGGTTCGCTGCCTATGAACATCGATGGATGAAGTGGTATATGTTCTCGATAGTGTGATAGGAAGTGCCTTTTTCTTATATCATCTAATCCACTGCACTGAATGAGAATGTGCAGGACAGTGAGCAGTTCACCACACTTATCACGCATAGGTGTATCACCACCGGACAAAAGATGTGAGTGTGTACTGTGTGTGTGTCCTGTTCTTAGTCTTGTAAGTGTTACCTCTGTGTGGCGTGACCTCGATACTGGCGGCCAATTCCAGAGATGTGGTTTTATGAGGTGAAGTTTATTGCCACGCGCGTTTCTTTCACTGTATTCGGTTTCCGCCCACAAAGACTATCAGCAGTACTCTGCGCATACCGCGCCTTATTGTTCCAGAAGCTTCTCGCTTGTAGTAGATCGTTCTGTTAAGATTGCACGCAAGACGCTAACACTCAAGATTATTCCAGAGCTTCCGCGACGACTAGTGATAAGGCTAGAATGTTCGACGCGTGCGTTATAAAAGCTGGCGCGTTCCAGCGATGTACAGTTGATCGACGGCCGACGCTCTGTTCGCCGCTATCAGTGCCAGCGTTTATTGTTGTAATCTCACCTTCAGCTTACCGGCCACAAGTTCGGCCCAAATAAAGTGTTTCACGTTGGACTACTGCCTACTGCCTTCGTCAACGTCACGACCACGTGACATCTGGTGGAGGTGCTGAAGGCAAGACCTTGAAGGCAAGACCGCCATTGTTCCGAAGGCATTCAAGCGAGGACTCGCTTCGTTTTTCTTGCGAAACGGCGTTCTCATAAAGAAGAATTTCTCGCCACTTCGAGCCAACTACCTTCTCATAGTGGCTTCAGCATTGCGTCCAGAAGTACTCCAGGCACTACACGACAACCCGACGGCTGGACACCTCGGACTTTCCCGCACGCTCGCAAGAGTACAGGAATAGTACTACTGGCCGCACCTTGCCGCCGACGTCGCCCGCTACGTAAGGACGTGCCGAGACTGTCAGCGACGGAAGACACCGCCAACAAGACCAGCAGGCTTCCTTCTGCAACCCATCGAGCCACCTCGCCGACCGTTCCAGCAAATCGGCATGGACTTGATGATTAGTGGGGTTTTATGGCGCAAGGGCCATGGGTGGCCAAAGAGCGCCATGTCTTTGATGTGATGTGAGCGATGGCCAATGATTTCGATGACAGGGTGTATTACGGCTGTATAGGGGCCTAAAATCACGCGCTAATAGAAGCGTAAAAGCTGTGTATATAGTATAAAATTATGGTGGTGATACGCGATGTGATCTATGGGTTTGGAATGACTTGCGAGTGAGTATGATATCTACAAGTGAGAAACGTAAAATAGCACGAATGCCTCCTCAAAGCCTTTGAGGCCAAAGGCAGGGAGGTAGGTGCCTATTTAATACAGCTCCCGGAGCAACAACCTCTTTTCAGAGGTTGCGCTACGGATTGCCAGGGTATATAACGTTAAAGCTATGAATTTCTTTTAAAAACGCCAACACAGACTGATGTTTAAAAAGCGGTTCGCTGCCTATGAACATCGATGGGTGAAGTGGTATATGTTCTCGATAATGTGATGGGAAGTGCTTTTTTCTTATATCATCTAATCCACTGCACTGAATGAGAATGTGTATGACCGTGAGTGGTTCACCACACCTATCACACAAAGGTATATCACCACCAGACAAAAGGTATGAGTGTGTGCTGTGTGTGTGTCCTGTCCTTAGCCTTGTAAGTGTAACTTCTGTAAGACGTGATTTTGATACTGGCGGCCAATTCCCGAGATGTGGTTTTATGAGGTGAAGTTTATTTTTTGTTTGGCTGTCCCACAAGCGCTGCCAACAATCCCTGAGCTTTCGTTTAAGAAAGGGTTTCAGGTCTAGTGCAGGGACTCCTATGGATGTATTGGCAGTGCTTTCGTGGGCGGACGCAGCTAGCTGGTCCGCCAACACGTTTCCTTGGATCTCGCGGTGCCCTGGCACCCAGCACACTACGACATGCTGTTTGAGCGTGTAAATTGTACATAATATTGTGTATAGTGAGACAAGGACAGGATTTTTGTGTTTTTTCATTGTTTTTAGAGCTTTTACCACACTCAGAGAATCAGTGTATATTGCTGCCTTCTGTAGTTTTAGTTGTTTAATGTGTTTGACGGCCGCAAGTATCGCATAGGCTTCTGCTGTGAAGATGCTTGTATTAGTGTGCAGAACGCCGACATCTGAAAAAGATGGACCTACGGCTGCGTATGACACAGAAGTGTAAGACTTGGAGGCATCCGTAAAGAATTCAGGACAGGTGTACTTGTGCTGTAGTTCAAGGAAGTACATATGTATATGAGCAAGAGGGGCGTGTTTCGTGACTTCCACGAAGGACACATCACAGTCTATGAACTGCCATTGCCACGGCGGGAGATTCGCAGTGGGGGGCCGCCAAACGGTGTTCGAAAAGTGGCACACCCATTTCCTCAGCTAGGCCCCTCACACGAAGTGCGTAGGGCTGTCGCATCGAAGGGCGGTTGTGAAAAAGGGCAGAGTTGGACAGGTCGTTGACTGTGGAGTGTGAGGGGTGTTCCGTGTTTGCGTTCACCTTTAAAAAATACACAAATGATAAATAGGATCTTTGAAGATGGAGCGACCACTCATTTGATTCTACGTAGAGGCTTTCTACGGGGCTAGTGCGAAAAGCGCCCGTAGATAGGCGAATGCCTAAATGGTGAACGGGGTCAAGCATCTTTAAGGCGCTAGGCGTTGCAGACTGATAGGTTATTGCCCCGTAGTCTAAGCGGGTACGTATGAGGCTTCTATAAAGATTCATCAGACATTTTGTATCGCTGCCCCACGATGTCCGCGACAAGACCTTGAGTATATTCATAGCTTTCAAGCACTTGTTTTTTACGTACTTAATGTGTGAGATGAAGGTTAGCTTACAGTCTAGGATTAGGCCCAAGAATTTGTGCTCCGTCTTCACAGAGAGATGTTGACCATGCAGGTCAAGATCTGGATCTGGATGGAGGCCTCTCTTTCGAGAGAACAGGACGCAGCTGCTTTTTTGAGGATTAAGAATAAAACCGTTTTCGTCTGCCCATTTTGAGATCTTATTCAGGCCTAGCTGGACCTGCCGCTCACACATTGAAAGGTTGCATGATTTAAAACCGACTTGCACATCGTCGACATATGTGCAATAAAACATATTTCGGGGGATGCAAAGACGCAGGGTATTCATTTTGATGATAAAAAGTGTACAACTAAGTACACCACCTTGCGGCACTCCTGTTTCTTGGACGAATGTTCGAGACAAAACACTGCCTACTCGAACACGGAATGTCCGGTTGGACAAGTAACTTTCAATTACGGAAAGCATTCTACCACGCACACCAAGGTGGGACAAGTCTCTCAAAATTCCAAAGCGCCATGTCGTGTCGTAAGCTTTTTCCATATCGAGGAACACAGAAAGAAAGTATTGATTGTGGACGAAAGCGTCTCTGATCTGTGCCTCGATACGTACTAGGTGGTCAGTGGTGGATCTACCTTCTCGAAACCCGCACTGGAATTGGTCAAGCAGGTTGTTTGTTTCAAGGAAATGTATAAGTCGGCGGTTAATCATCTTTTCGAAAAGTTTACATAGGCAGCTTGTTAGTGCGATGGGTCTGTAACTCGCAGCGAAGGATGGATCCTTGCCTTGTTTCAAAATGGGGATGACAATAGCCTCTTTCCAAGAAGTAGGGATCGCGCCGGAAAACCAGATAGCATTGTACAGGGAAAGTAAGGTTTTTTGCGTTTCGAGAGGTAGGTTTTTCAACATTGCATATACTACACGGTCAGAACCTGGGGCAGATTTATTACAGCAGTTTAGAGATGCCTGTAGCTCAGGTAGACAAAAAGGTTCATTGTATGCCTCGTATTTTGTACATTTCCGCTCTAGTTTCTGTTTTTCTATTCTTGTTTTGTAGCGTTGGAAGGCCTCGGAGTAGTGCGCGGAGCTGGACACTTGTTCGAAGTGCGCGCCCAGGGAGTTCGCCTGGTCTTCCAAGCTGTCGCCTTGCGTGTTTACTAGAGGGAGTGAATATGTTTGTCTTCCTATTACCCTACTGACCCTGTTCCAGACTTTACCCTCGTGTGTATATGAAGTGATGCCTGATAGAAACTTCTGCCAACTTTCCCGTCTCGCTTGTCGGCGCGTCCTCCTACCTTGTGACTTTATGTTCTTAAAGTTTATAAGGTTCTCCGCTGTCGGAGAGTCCCGAAGCAACCTCCACGCTTTGTTTTGCTTCTTTCGTGCGGTTCGACAGTCACTATTCCACCATGGCACCCGTCGTTTGCCAGACAGTCCACTTGTTTGTGGAATACATTTAGTTGAAGCATCAATCAAGAGAGCTGTGAAGTAGTCCACAGCAGCTTCTATGCTGAAGCTACACAGGTCATCCCAACTTAAGACTGTCAGTTTTCGAAATTGTTCCCAATCGGCTCCGTCTGTCTGCCATTTGGGAACGTGTGGAGGACTTTGATTTGCTATTGGTGTGCTGAGAACTATTGGGAAGTGGTCACTTCCATAGGGGTTCCCAATTACTTCCCAGTTAAGGAGGGGAAGAAGGGACGGAGATGCAATGCTGAGGTCTATGGATGAGAATGTTCTATTTGCGAGATTGTAATATGTTGGAAGTTTCTGATTCAGAAGACATGCGCCAGAAGTGAAAAGGAACTGTTCAATGAGACGACCTCGCGCATCGCAACGGGAATCACCCCAGAGACTGTTGTGTGCATTGAAGTCCCCAAGGGCTAGATAAGGTTCTGGTAACTGATCTATTAGGGACTGGAATTCATATTTTTGTAGATTATGGTGTGGGGGGTATGTAGACAGAGCAGATTGTTATCAGTTTATTGAAGAGAACGGCTCTAACAGCCACTGCCTCAAGCGAAGTTTGAAGAGGTAAATGCGTGCATGCTATTCCTAGATTGACTATAACTGCTACACCACCGGATGACGCCATGGCATCATCTCGGTCCTTTCGGAAGATTACGTAATTGCGTAGGAAGTTTGTGTGTTTTTCTTTCAAGTGTGTCTCTTGTACACACAGCACTTTTGGATTGTGTTCGTGGAGGAGTTCTTGTAGGTCATCGAGGTTTCGAAGAAGGCCTCGGATGTTCCACTGTAATATTTGTGTCTGCATATTAAGTAAGAAAAGCTGCTGTGTGTACAATAAGAGAGTGTGGTGTGTTCGAGAGAACTAGTTTATGTTTCAGGTGGCAGGACGGTCGTCCGGCCCCGTTATTGGCTTTTTAGTTTTCTTGGCGCGTTCCAGAGAACTGCGCCGGTGTTTCGGCACCACGGGTACCGTGATGTCCATTGCCTCCTGGGAGGCACTGGATGCCCGCACGTGCGGGCTAGTGTTTCGAGTTTCGGGCCTCGCCTGGCGAGACGAGGCCTTGAGACCCGACGGCCCTGAAGTCGCCGGTCCCTGTTCTTGGGTTGGCGGAGTAGTCTGGACTACTGCCGCCTTGGGGGCAGGTGCCACAGCCGACGGCTCGCTCTGTGCAGGCCGAAGGAGTGGCGGTTGCCGATGTGACGTTGCCCCCGGCGCGCCGCATCAGCGTAAGGTGTGGTGTAGAAAGGCGCGCACCTGTTACGGGCTTCCTTGAATGAGATGTTTTCTTTGAATTTAAGAGTGATGATGTCCTTCTCTTTCTTCCAATTTGGACATGAACGCGAGTAGGCTGCATGGTCGCCATCACAGTTGACGCAGTGCGGTGTGTTAGTACAATTATCGGAGGGGTGTCCTTGGTCTCCACATCTTGCGCAAGTTTCCTGACCACGGCAGCTCTGTGAGCCGTGGCCAAATCGTTGACATTTAAAACACCGTCTAGGATTGGGGATGTACGGGCGGACTGGAAGTTTGATGTAACCTGTTTCGATATTTGTTGGCAGTACACTGGATGCGAATGTTAGTATGAGATGCTTGGTAGGAATTTCTTTGTTCTCGCGTCTGATGATGATTCGTTTCACATCAGTGACATTTTGCTCTTTCCACCCTTCTAGGAGTTCTTGTTCGGACAATTCGAGTAAGTCTGCTTCTGAGACGACTCCGCGTGATGTATTCATCGATCGGTGAGGCGAAACAGAGATTGGAATGTTGCCAAAGGATGCTAGACTGCCAAGTTTTTCAAAGTGGTGTTTTTCAGGGAGCTCGAGCAGTAGGTCACCGCTTGCCATCTTCGTTACCTTGTAACCTGGTCCGAAGACTTCGGTCAGCGATCTTGACACAAGAAATGGGGAAAGTGATCTGGCTTGTTTATCTGGGGTTTCACAATGAATAACGTGGAATTTCGGGAAGGATAGTTCGGGGCGGTTGAAGCGCAATAGATCTTCGGTGCGTACCCTTTTGTGAGGGAGACGATCAAGTAGACGGGGAAATGAAGGTGTTCCCATGATAGTTTTCTTTGTTTCGGCAGCAATGGCGGCCACCCACCATGGAGCCCAACTAGGGGACGCTGAAGCACTTCTATGAGGCTGCAGACGCCAGCCGTGCATAGCCGCTATAACCGAATATTATGTGCCCAAGAGAGGACACATACACAAGGTTAACCCTCGCCGCCAGGAAATGTAGAAGTAAATGAAAAGAGTAGAAGACAGGAAAGATTGAAAGTGAGAGGGAAAGACGAAGATGTGAGGGGAGAGAGAGACAGGAAAAGGCGACTGCCGATTTCCCCTGGGTGGGTCAGCCCAGGGGTGCCGTCTACGTGAAGCAAGGGCCAAAGGGGTGTGTTGCCTCCGCCGGGGGCGTTAAAGGTCCAATCACCCGGCGTCGGCTCAACCCCCCAGGATCCCCTTTTCCCCGGACACGGCTCAGCCACGCACGGCGAGGCGTGGGAGAGGGGTTGAACCCGCTCGTTAGCTCGGGTCCGTGGTGTCGCTACGCACCAAACGCCTGCTTGCGCAGACGAATCGGCATGGACTTACAGGGGCCGTTCCCGACGTCGAATTCCGGAAACAAATGGATCGTCGTGGCAACGGACTACCTCACCCGCTACGCCGAGACAAGGGCCCTGCCCAAGGGCAGTGCCACCGAGGTAGCAAAGTTCTTCGTCGAGAACATCGTACTGCGTCATGGCGCCCCCAGAGGTCCTCATTACCGACAGAGGTACGGCCTTTACGGCGGACCTAACTCAGGCAATCCTGAGGTACAGCCACACAAGCCACCGCCGGACTACGGCGTACCACCCACAGACCAATGGCCTGACCGAGCGTCTCAATAAGACCATCGCCGACATGCTGGCCATGTACGTCGACGTCGAACACAAGACGTGGGCGCCATCCTTCCGTACGTGACCTTCGCATACAACACGGCCTTGCAAGAAACGACGCAGATGACGCCATACAAGTTGGTCTACGGAAGGAGCCCGGCAACGACGCTCGACGCCATGTTACCGAACGTGACCGACGAGGAAAACATCGACGCGACCGCCTACCGTACAGCGCGCCGAAGAAGCACGACAGCTCGCCCGCCTGCGGATCAAGAATCAACAGACGACCGATAGCCGCCGCTACAATCTTCGACGACGCTTCGTGGAATACCAGCCCGGCGATCGTGTTTGGGTGTGGACGCCGATACGCCGACGCGGACTAATGGTATCTTCGACTGGTCGCCTCCGTCCTCCGACTCAAAGGTGGACAGATGCGACGCTGCCCGCACTCGGAGACAGAGCATTACTGCGCGAGCCGAACGTGACAACCGCTTTCGGAGCAGGCGGACCACGTGACTACAGCGAAAATCCACTTTCTAGTCAAAGCCGTGTCGAAGCTTAGCCGAAGCACCCAACGCTGTCAAGTTAAATGACGGGTCGCCTAGGTTAACGCGGCGTTTTGAGCACATGACCAGACGCGCTCGCACTGCTCCGTCGAGAGGGCTCGGAGCAGCTCAGAGCGCTCGACGAGAGAGGAGAGCGACCGAAAAGAACCAGCCGAACGCGAGGCGCGCGCTCCCTTTCAACCAGCCGAACACAGTGCCGCTCGCGAGAGCGCTCTAGAGCGCTCCGAAGCGACCAGTCGAAGATGGCATAAGTGAAAAACTTCTGCGACGCTACTTCGGACCGTACAGGGTACTTAGACGTCTCGGCACACTCGACTACGAGGTTGTCCCCGACGGCATTACGAACTCTCAACGGCGCCGTGCGCGACCTGAAGTCGTCCATGTTGTGCGCCTCAAGCCGTTTTACGCGCGTTAGTGAACCTGAGGACTCTACTTTTTTTTTTCATTGGACTTTCTTGCTTGTGCTTATTGTTTATTGTGCTTTCTTGATTTATTTATTTTTGCATGCATTTTCCCCCCCCCCCCCCCGTGTTCTGTTTTAAGCATCGGGACGATGCTTTTTCAGAGGGGGGGCATTGCCACGCGCGTTTCTTTCACTGTATTCGGTTTCCGCCCACAAAGACTATCAGCAGTACTCGGCGCATACCGCGCCTTATTGTTCCAGAAGCTTCTCGCTTGTAGTAGATCGTTCTGTTAAGATTGCACGCAAGACGCTAACACTCAAGATTATTCCAGAGCTTCCGCGACGACTAGTGATAAGGCTAGAATGTTCGACGCGTGCGTTATAAAAGCCGGCGCGTTCCAGCGATGTACAGTTGATCGACGGCCGACGCTCTGTTCGCCGCTATCAGTGCCAGCGTTTATTGTTGTAATCTCACCTTCAGCTTACCGGCCACAAGTTCGGCCCAAATAAAGTGTTTCACGTTGGACTACTGCCTTCGTCAACGTCACGACCACGTGACAATTTTTTGTTTGCCTGTCCCATAAGCGCTGCCAATAATTCCTGAGCTTTCGTTTAAGGAAGGGTTTCAGGTCAAGTGCAGGGACTCCTATGAATGTACTGGTCCGCCAACACGTTTCCTTGGATCTCGCGGTGCCCTGGCACCCAGCACACTACGACATGCTGTCTGAGCGTGTAAATTGTGCATAGGGTTGTGTATAGTGAGACAAGGACAGGATTTCTATGTTTTTTCATTGTTTTTAGAGCTTTTACCACACTCAGGGAATCAGTGTATATTACTGCCTTCTGTACTTGAAAACATATTCAGCGCTAGCAATACAAGGACATGAGAGAGACACCACGGTGCGCTAACTTCAACAATTTTATTCCAAGGAAACAACAGACTATTTATCCGTGCACAGGGCGCCACCAGTCCACGCACTAGCCAACCAGAAAGGCTCTTTCCCTATCTAAAAGGTCAATTGATGGTGCACTCACACACGTGTCACCATTGCGAGAGATAGCTTGCGCTTCTATAATCTCTCTGACGTCTTTATCTTTGTGCTTCGCCAGAACCGTGCAGGAACCGAACATTGGTGCGCAACCGCACTCCAAGCAATGAACAGACAAGTGACCATAATTGTTCTTGTTAGTAACGTTTAACCGGTGTTCGCGAAGACGATCATTAAGGCATCTTCCCGTCTGACCTATATACTTATTTCCACAGGTCAGCGGGAGCTCATAAACTACCTCTTGTACACACTCTACTGGAGGGTCGCGATGGTTCTTGGAGCAACCGACAGCTGGCTTCCGGTACGGGTCCGTTAAGCGGCATAACCTGCCAAGCTTTTCCGGTGCTGAAAAAATTACTTTGACGTCCACACGACTAGCCATTTTCTTAAGGTTGTGAGCCGTTTTGTGCAAATAAGGCACTACCGCCACTCTGCTCCTACTCTCCACCTGTTGGACTGCTGCATCCCGTGGCCTCAGTAAGAAGGAACCGTCCAATCTTTCTACCGAGGAAAAACGAGCCCTACGTGAGCTGCGCGAGGACCCCGCAATTGTCATCTTGCCTGCGGACAAAGGGAACGCCACTGTTGTCCTTAACCGGGGAGACTACGACCGCAAGGTTCAAGACCACCTTGACAGTGGCACATACAGCAAACTAAAGAAGGACCCTACAGCACAGGTACAGAGAGACCTCAACAAGCTCCTAAGGGACGTGTTCGTGAAACACCCGGAGGCCAGAGCTCTGCACCTTCGCTTGATGTGCAGGAACGGCAGTGCGCCCGGCTTTTACGGGCTTCCCAAGACCCATAAGCCCGGTGTTCCCTTGAGACCGATTGTGGATTTCACATCTTCTCCACTCCGAGCCCTGTCGACCTTTTTGCACAAGATTCTGGCACCTCTCGTGGGAAACACGCCCACGCACGTGAAGAACAGCAGCCATTTTGTTGAGCTCCTTTCTCCAGTACCTGTTGATGAAGACGAATGTCTCGTGTCCTTTGATGTAATCTCCCTCTTCACAAGCGTACCCATCCAACTAGCAGTTGCCACAGCGCGTGAGGCCCTTGAGTGTGACGAGAACCTCAAAGCCAGAACAAGCCTGAGCGTTGACGAACTGTGCCGCATGCTGAACTTTTGTCTCAGCAGTACGTTCTTCTCCGTCAACGGAGAATACTACAAACAGCTAACTGGTACAGCGATGGGGGGCATCTGTGTCTGTGACAACAGCGAACCTCGTGATGGAAGCGGTAGAGGGAAGAGCCCTGCAGTCGGCTGGCACCACTCCGAAGGTATTTTTACGGTATGTCGACGACTGTTTCTGCATCCTAAAAACTTCGGCCGTGGACGCCTTCACAGCCCACCTGAACTCTATCGAGCCGGCCATTCAGTTCACAGTGGAACGGGAAAGAAACAACTGTTTGCCGTTCCTTGATGTCCTAGTTACAAAGATGGGAGATTTGCTGCAATTCTCGGTGTACCGGAAGCCAACCCACACCGGTCGCTACCTCGACGCTAGTTCCAACCACCCTTTCCACCATAAGGCAGCTGTGGTATCATCTCTACTCACCCGTGCAAAGAGGGTCTGTTCTTCGGAGGAAAAACGGGCAGATGAGGAACAGAAGATCAGATCCGACCTTCTAAACAACGGCTACTCTAAAGCTTTCATTACGAGGGTTGCAAGCCGCCAGGCCCGTTCCCCCCGACCCCTTCAAGAGGGCACTGACCCGTCGCCTCCAAAGCATGGGCGCGTCTGCATTCCCTACGTCAAGGGCACCAGCGAAGCGCTCGCACGTGTTCTCTCGAGGCAGGGAATAAAAGTGGCGCATAAGCCAACGTCTACTCTCGGCCGCTTCTTCCCGCGCCCAAAAGACAGGCCACCTAAAGAGAAAGCGCAAGGAGTGGTCTACTCTATCCCTTGTGCGGATTGCGGCGCGTCGTACGTGGGTGAGACAAAAAACCTTTCGGAGAGGCTGCGACAGCACCGGAACGACGTCCGCAAGTTTGACCGACAAAGGAGCGCGCTGGCAGAGCACAGCGAGGTGAACGACCACCGCATCGCCTTTGACAACTCCCGCGTCGTCGACTGTGAGGTCAGTTTCCACAAGCGGCTTTTTGTGGAATCGTGGCATATTCAGGCAACTCCTGGAAACGTGAACCGGTCGGCTGGCGCGCTCCCGAGTGTATACTACAATGGACTACGTCACGTCGGTGAAAACAAGCGTCCCCCCCCCCGGCCTTGAGAAGAAGGCACCAAAAACTCTGTTTCTCCCTGGTGCCACTCAGTCACCCCCTGAAGAAGGGTCCGAGTTGGACCCGAAACGTCGGGATTCTTCATTCTAGAGTAAAAACTATGTTATTACTTTAATTGAATAAGTTGGTTGGTGTCCCTTTCCCAAAGTTATTTCCTTCCCAACCAGAGAGAAGTCTCTCAAATGTTCACCTTTAAATCCCGTGGACTATTCTCCAAGCGGCATCTTTTTAGCAGACCCTCGACAACAGACACCTGCACCGACTGTGGAAAACCTGCTGCCGCTAACCTTTCAGACTGATTGTTAAGACTTTCTTGAATCTTATGGTGGCAGGACATCTTCAACGCGTTTCCAAAACAAAGATTGGCAATACTCCTTTTAACCAGCTTCGAATGCGCGGATTGGTACGGCAACAGGGGCTTTTTAGCTCCTGGGTTTATATTCCCAACATGTGTGCTGTTCCATGAAATGAAGCTCAAGATCTAAAAACCGTAGTACGCTGTCGGACGGCTCTTCAACGGTTATGACAAGAGGACTAAGGCTATCAGAAAAAACCTTCTTGAGCTCGTCTACCGATACGTGCACTTCTGGCTCAAAAAGGACGAGGTAATCGTCCACGTATCTGACGACTTTGACAATCTTGTGCTCCGACAACACACGTGCCAGATTCCTGTTATGGTGGGCCAAAAAAATGTCACTAAGAATCGGCGCCAAACAGGAGCCGATACATACACCCTGCTTCTGAAGGAAAGCTTTTCCATTCCATGTGGCAAACGTCGAGCGGAGATAGCAGCGAAGCAAATCTAAAAAGCCTAAAACAGATAACCCGGCTGAATTCTGAAACGCAACCGCGCCATAGTCATCGATACACTCTTCTACGCATGCGATTAGTTTGTTTTGAGGCAAGGAATAGTACAAGTCCTTTATGTCGAAGGAGCAAGCCAACAAGCTTTTGTCTGTGTTATCCTTCAGGAAATCTACGATTTCCACGGAATTCTTAACCAAGAAAGGATCGTCAATATTAAGAATCCCTAGTCTTTCTTGTAAGAAATCAGCTAGCTTCTTCTGCCATGATCCTATTTCAGAAACTATTACTCTTAAAGGCCACTCGGGTTTGTGTGTCTTCGCACTAAACATGATTTGAAGGCTATCTATCTTTGCATCGTCAATTTCACGGAACAGCTTACTAAGGCCAACTTTTTTGCAAAGGCGTTTTGCTTCCAGTTTTATCTTCCTAAGAGACACATCGTGACACTCATTAAAAACATTGGCAATTGCAGAGCAGGCTTTCTCGTTAAAGACACCTTCCTCGAGAACAACAAAGCCACCTTCCTTGTCTGCCGGCAGAACACACAGATGCTTCTGCTTTAAGTACGACGCTACGCGGTTTACAGACACACGCGAAACATTGGCATTTTTACGCGAGATCACATCTACCCCTTCTGAAATACATCGATTCGCTTCACCTTCCGGGGCACACTTTGATATCCGTCGCACAAGGCTTAAAAGTTCCGGCGCACTCAACCAATGTTTTGGCAATGCAATTGCCAATGTTTTTAATGAGTGTCACGATGTGTCTCTTAGGAAGATAAAACTGGAAGCAAAACGCCTTTGCAAAAAAGTTGGCCTTAGTAAGCTGTTCCGTGAAATTGACGATGCAAAGATAGATAGCCTTCAAATCATGTTTAGTGCGAAGACACACAAACCCGAGTGGCCTTTAAGAGTAATAGTTTCTGAAATAGGATCATGGCAGAAGAAGCTAGCTGATTTCTTACAAGAAAGACTAGGGATTCTTAATATTGACGATCCTTTCTTGGTTAAGAATTCCGTGGAAATCGTAGATTTCCTGAAGGATAACACAGACAAAAGCTTGTTGGCTTGCTCCTTCGACATAAAGGACTTGTACTATTCCTTGCCTCAAAACAAACTAATCGCATGCGTAGAAGAGTGTATCGATGACTATGGCGCGGTTGCGTTTCAGAATTCAGCCGGGTTATCTGTTTTAGGCTTTTTAGATTTGCTTCGCTGCTATCTCCGCTCGACGTTTGCCACATGGAATGGAAAAGCTTTCCTTCAGAAGCAGGGTGTATGTATCGGCTCCTGTTTGGCGCCGATTCTTAGTGACATTTTTTTGGCCCACCATAACAGGAATCTGGCACGTGTGTTGTCGGAGCACAAGATTGTCAAAGTCGTCAGATACGTGGACGATTACCTCGTCCTTTTTGAGCCAGAAGTGCACGTATCGGTAGACGAGCTCAAGAAGGTTTTTTCTGATAGCCTTAGTCCTCTTGTCATAACCGTTGAAGAGCCGTCCGACAGCGTACTACGGTTTTTAGATCTTGAGCTTCATTTCATGGAACAGCACACATGTTGGGAATATAAACCCAGAGCTAAAAAGCCCCTGTTGCCGTACCAATCCGCGCATTCGAAGCTGGTTAAAAGGAGTATTGCCAATCTTTGTTTTGGAAACGCGTTGAAGATGTCCTGCCACCATAAGATTCAAGAAAGTCTTAACAATCAGTCTGAAAGGTTAGCGGCAGCAGGTTTTCCACAGTCGGTGCAGGTGTCTGTTGTCGAGGGTCTGCTAAAAAGATGCCGCTTGGAGAATAGTCCACGGGATGCAGCAGTCCAACAGGTGGAGAGTAGGAGCAGAGTGGCGGTAGTGCCTTATTTGCACAAAACGGCTCACAACCTTAAGAAAATGGCTAGTCGTGTGGACGTCAAAGTAATTTTTTCAGCACCGGAAAAGCTTGGCAGGTTATGCCGCTTAACGGACCCGTACCGGAAGCCAGCTGTCGGTTGCTCCAAGAACCATCGCGACCCTCCAGTAGAATGTGTACAAGAGGTAGTTTATGAGCTCCCGCTGACCTGTGGAAATAAGTATATAGGTCAGACGGGAAGATGCCTTAATGATCGTCTTCGCGAACACCGGTTAAACGTTACTAACAAGAACAATTATGGTCACTTGTCTGTTCATTGCTTGGAGTGCGGTTGCGCACCAATGTTCGGTTCCTGCACGGTTCTGGCGAAGCACAAAGATAAAGACGTCAGAGAGATTATAGAAGCGCAAGCTATCTCTCGCAATGGTGACACGTGTGTGAGTGCACCATCAATTGACCTTTTAGATAGGGAAAGAGCCTTTCTGGTTGGCTAGTGCGTGGACTGGTGGCGCCCTGTGCACGGATAAATAGTCTGTTGTTTCCTTGGAATAAAATTGTTGAAGTTAGCGCACCGTGGTGTCTCTCTCATGTCCTTGTATTGCTAGCGCTGAATATGTTTTCAAGTTCTGTTTACCAACACGCCCAAAAAATGGCAATGCCTTCTGTAGTTTCCGTTGTTTGATGTGTTTCGCGGCCGCAAGTATCGCATATGCTTCTGCTGTGAAGATGCTTGTATTAGTGTGCAGAATGCCGACATCAGAAAAAGGTGGTCCGACGGCTGCATATGCCACAGAGGTGTAAGACTTAGAGGCATCCGTAAAAAATTCAGGACACGTGTACTTGTGCTGCAGTTCAAGGAAGTACGTATGAATATGAGCAAGAGGGGCGTGTTTTGTAACTTCCACGAAGGACACATCACAGTCTATGAATTGCCATTGCCACGGCGGGAGATTCGCAGCGGGGGCCGCCAAACGGTGTTCGAGAAGTGGCACACCGATTTCCTCAGCTAGGCCCCTCACACGGAGTGCGTAGGGCTCTCGCAACGAAGGACGGTTGTGGAAAATGGTAGAGGTGGACAAATCATTGACTGTGGAGTGTGAGGGGTGTTCATTGTTTGCGTTCACCTTGAGAAAATATACAAATGATAAGTAAGATCTCTGCAGATGAAGCGACCACTCATTCGATTCAACGTAGAGACTTTCTACGGGGCTAGTGCGAAATGCTCCCGTGGCTAGGCGAATGCCTAGATGGTGGACAGGATCAAGCATCTTTAAGGCACTTGGTGTTGCAGACTGATAGATTATTGCTCCGTAGTCTAAGCGAGTGCGTATAAGGCTTTTATACAGATCCATCAGACACTTCTTGTCACTACCCCACGCAGTTCTTGACAAAACTTTTAGAACATTCATTGTTTTTATGCATTTGTTCTTTAAATACTTAATGTGTGATATGAACGTCAGTTTGCTATCCAGGATTAGGCCTAAGAATTTGTGCTCCGTCTTCACGGAGAGATGTTGACCATGCAGGTCAATATCTGGGTCAAGATGTAGACCTCTCTTCCGAGTGTACAGGACGCAGGTGCTTTTTTGAGCATTAAATCGGAACCCATTCTCGTCTGCCCATTTTGAGAGCTTGTTTAGACCTAGCTGGACCTGCCGCTCACACGTTGAAAGGTTGCATGATTTAAAACCGACTTGCACATCATCGACATATGTGCAATAAAACATGTTTCGTGGGATGCAAAGACGCAAGGTATTCATTTTGATGATAAAAAGTGTACAACTAAGTACACCACCTTGGGGCACTCCTGTTTCCTGGACAAATGTTCGATATAAAACACTGCCCACTCGAACACGGAATGTCCGGTTGGACAAGTAACTTTCAATTACGGCAAACATTCTACCACGCACACCAAGGTGGGACAAGTCTCTTAAAATTCCAAAGCGCCATGTCGTGTCGTAAGCCTTTTCCATATCGAGGAACACAGAAAGGAAGTATTGATTGTGCACGAAAGCGTCTCGGATCTTTGCCTCGATTCGTACCAGGTGGTCAGTGGTGGATCTATCTACACGAAAACCGCACTGGAACTGATCAAGCAGATTGTTTGTTTCAAGGAAATGTATAAGTCGGCGGTTAATCATCTTTTCGAAAAGTTTACATAGGCAGCTTGTTAGTGCGATGGGTCTGTAACTCGCAGCGGAGGATGGATCCTTGCCTTGTTTCAAAATGGGGATGACAATAGCCTCTTTCCAAGAAGTAGGGATCGCGCCGGAAAACCAGATAGCATTGTACAGGGAAAGTAAGGTTTTTTTCGTTTCGAGAGGTAGGTTTTCCAACATTGCATATACCACACGGTCAGAACCTGGGGCAGATTTATTACAACAGTTTAGAGATGCTTGTAGCTCAGGTAGACAAAAAGGTTCATTGTATGCCTCGTAGTTTGTACATTTCCGCTCTAGTTTCTGTTTTTCTATTCTTGTTTTGTAGCGTTGGAAGGCCTCGGAGTAGTGCGTGGAGCTGGACACTTGTTCGAAGTGTGCGCCCAGGGAGTTCGCCTGGTCTTCCAAGCTGTCGCCTTGTGTGTTTACTAGAGGGAGTGAATATGTTTGTCTTCCTATTACCCTACTGACCCTGTTCCAGACTTTACCCTCGTGTGTATATGAAGTGATGCCTGATAGAAACTTGTGCCAACTTTCCCGTCTCGCCTGTCGGTGCGTCCTCCTGCCTTGCGACTTTATGTTCTTAAAGTTTATAAGGTTCTCCGCTGTCGGAGAGTCCCGAAGCACCCTCCATGCTTGGTTTTGCTTCTTTCGTGCGGTTCGACAGTCACTATTCCACCATGGCACCCGTCGTTTGCCAGACAGTCCACTTGTTTGTGGAATACATTTAGTTGCAGCATCAATCAAGAAAGCTGTGAAGTAGTCCACAGCAGCTTCTATGCTTAAGCTGCACAGATCATTCCAACTTAAGGCTGAAAGTTTTCGAAATTGTTCCCAATCGGCTCCGTCTGTCTGCCATTGGGGAACGTGTGGACTTTGATTTGCTATTGGTGCGCTGAGAACTATTGGGAAGTGGTCACTTCCATAGGGGTTCTGAATTACTTCCCAGTTGAGGAGGGGAAGAAGGGATGGAGATGCAATGCTGAGGTCTATGGATGAGAATGTTCTATTTGCGAGATTGTAATATGTTGGGAGTTTCTGATTCAGAAGACATGCGCCAGAAGAGAAAAGGAACTGTTCAATGAGACGACCTCGCGCATCGCAACGAGAATCACCCCAGAGACTGTTGTGTGCATTGAAGTCCCCAAGGGCTAGATAAGGTTCTGGTAGCTGATCTATTAGGGACTGGAATTCATATTTTTGTAGATTATGGTGCGGGGGTATGTAGACAGAGCAGATGGTGATCAGTTTATTGAAGAGAACGGCTCGAACAGCCACTGCCTCAAGCGAAGTTTGAAGAGGTAAATGCGTGCATGCTATTCCTTGAGTGACTATAACTGCTACACCACCGGATGACGCCATGGCATCGTCTCGGTCCTTTCGGAAGATTACGTAATTGCGTAGGAAGTTTGTGTGTTTTTCTTTCAAGTGTGTCTCTTGTACACACAGCACTTTTGGATTGTGTTCGTGGAGGAGTTCTTGTAGGTCATCGAGGTTTCGAAGAAGGCCTCGGATGTTCCACTGTAATATTTGTGTCTGCATATTAGGTTTGAAATGCTGCTGTGTGTACAATAAGAGAGTGTGGTGTGTTCAAAAGAACTACTTTATGTTTCAGGTGGCAGGACGTTCGTCCGGCCCCGTTATTGGCTTTTTCGTTTTCTTGGCGCGGTCCAAAGAACTGCGCCGCTGTTTCGGCACCAGGGGTACCGATGTGTCCATTGCCTCCTGGGAGGCACTGGATGCCCGCACGTGTGGGCTGGAGGCTCGAGTTTCGGGCCTCGCCTGGTGAGACGAGGCCTTGAGACCCGACGGCCCTGAAGTCGCCGGTCCCTGTTCTTGAGTTGGCGGAGTAGTCTGGACTACTGCCGCCTTGGGGGCAGGTGCCACAGCCAACGGCTCGCTCTGGGCAGGCCGAAGGAGTGGCGGGGGCCGATGCGACGTTGCCCCCCGGCGCGCCGCATCAGCGTAAGGTGTGGTGTGAAAGGGTGAGCACCTTTTACGGGCTTCACGGAAAGAAATGTTGTCTTTGTACTTCAATGTGATGATGTCCTTTTCTTTTTGCCAGTTTGGACATGAGCGTGAGTATGCAGGATGATTTCCGTTACAGTTGACACAGTGTGGTGTGCCGACACAGTTGTCGGATGGGTGACCTTGTACACCGCATTTAGCGCAAGTTTGATGACCACGGCAGCTGAGTAATCCGTGGCCGAATCTTTGGCATTTGAAGCACCGTCTGGGATTGGGGATGTATTGCCTGACAGTTAATTTGATGTAGCCTGTTTCGATAGATTGGGGGAGGACACTGCTTGCGAATGTAAGAATGAGTTGTTTGGTTGGTATTTCCTTGCCTTCTCTTCGGATAATGATCCGTTTTACATCAGTTACATTTTGGTTCTTCCAACCTTCTAGCAATTCGCCTTCAGACAAGTCAATGAGGTCTGCTTCTGAGACTACTCCGCGTGAACTGTTCATCGACCTATGGGGTGTCACTGAGATTGGTACGTTTCCAAGTGATTCGAGGCTGCTGAGTTTCTCATACTGCTGTTTCGCTGGGACCTCGAGGAGAAGGTCATCGCTGGCCATTTTGGTTACTTTGTAGCCTGGCCCTAGGGATTCGGTAAGGGATTTTGAGACTGTGAATGGGGAAATGGTTCTTGCAAGTTTTTCGGGATTCTGGCTGTGCAGGACATGGAATTTCGGGAAGGTTTGTGTTGGGTGGGTCAGTGAATGCAGAATTTCGTCGGTGCGCACCCTCTTGTGAGGGTAGCGATCAAGTAGGCGGGGGAATGGAGGTGTTTCCATTTTAGTAGTGCATGTTTCGGCGGCAGTGGCGGCCACCCACCATGGAGTCCTACTTGGGGACGCTGCAGCACTTAACATGTAAGGCTGCAGACGCCAGCCGTACAATGCCGCTATAACCTAATATATTATGTCCAAGAGAGGACACATACACACGGTTAACCCGAGCCGCCTACGAAAATGAGGAAGTAATTGAAGGGAGTAGGAGACAGGACAGGAAGGAAAGAAGATAGGAAAGAGAAAGATTAGAGAGGGGGGATAGGAAAAGGCGACCGCCGATTCCCCCTGGGTGGGTCAGCCCAGGGGTACCGTCTGCGTGAAGCTGGGGCCAAAGGGGTGTGTTGCCTCCGCCGGGGGGCCTTAAAGGTCCAAACACGCAGCGTCGGCTCAACCCCCCGGATCCCCTTTTCCCCGGACACGGCACAGCCACGCACGGCTAGGCGTGGGAGGAGGTCGAAACCCCCCGTTGGCTCGGGTCCGTGGTGTCGCCACACACCAAACGCCTGCTTGCGCAGACGCCCCTGCGGGGGGAACTCCAGTCAGGCATCAGTGGCAATGCTTGGCTGAGGTACAGTGAACTATACATAACTTGCACGTGACGTCACAGACAAGTTCTCTGCGCTGGGTACCTAAAGATGGCGGTCACTGACTTTTTATCGCATTAGAGTGTGTCAGTACAGAGCCTCTCTAGTGCCAGTGCAGGGGAGGACAGGGGGGTCGTTCGCTCCCTGCGTTCTTTTGTACTCTCCCCGCTTTCTTCTGTTCGCCAGCCGCGCGAAGGGGAATACAAAGGATTGGAGGGGCCACCGTTTCTTGCTCCGCGCGTTCGAGCAGGTGTTTATGCAGCATCGCATTCCGCTGGTACCTAAAGATGGCGACCGCAGTGACGTACGTGCAAGTTATGTATAGCCGAGGTGGGGCTACGACGACGACGATGGAGGGTGTGGGGGTTAGCCGTGAGGAGGCTGGCTCCTCTACGAGCCGTCCCAGCGGCACCTCTTTCCCTTTCGGCTATCCATCTTCTCGGTTAAAGTCGATACAGAAAAGGTTAACACGCGCATATAGTGTTGCGCGTGATTTACTGCACCTTGCGTAGAACATATCTACCGCGGCCTGCCATGCAGAGTTGTCTCTGCCTGTTACGCAGGAAGTAAGCAGCTCTGGGCTCTTCACTCGGTTTTGAGCGTTCTCACCCACCGCCTGCGGCCTGGAGGGGGGACTGGCCGTAGTCCTCATGCTCCTCCCGTGACACG
Source organism: Rhipicephalus appendiculatus (assembly GCA_030522465.1). Lineage (NCBI taxonomy): Eukaryota > Metazoa > Arthropoda > Arachnida > Ixodida > Ixodidae > Rhipicephalus > Rhipicephalus appendiculatus. Next base: position 166,623 of record JALIZH010024206.1, read on the forward strand.
CAGTGTTTCAAGTCGCATACGTGCACCGGTCCACCGCTCTGTTTGCCTTTCATGTTCGAGAGCCAGTAAACGAGTGAGGAAACCTTCTCTCGCACTCGGTACGGCCCGGACCACTTCAGTGCCAGCAAGGCTGCGAACTGTTTGCTAGCATCGCTGAGAACATGATGGCGTCGCAGCACCAGATCGCCCACTTCGTAGTGTACGTTCCTATGCGTGCGATCGTACTGCGCCTTTTGCTGTGCCCTAGCAGTACCAAGATTACGTCGTGCTTTATGTAAAGCTTCCGCTAGCTTCTCGCGCAGCTGCGTTGCGTATTTAGCTTGTGCTGACGTCGCCACTGCGATCCGCGAGGACAGTCTCCATCGGATTCGGCAGTTCTCTCCCCAGGTTCAGAAAAGAAGGCGCACACCCAGTCGATCGGTTCACAGTCGATCGCAATGCAAACCTGATCTCTGGAAGGGTATCCCAGTCCTCATGCCTTTCAGAGAACGCGACAAGCATGTGCTTGATGTTGCGATTGACTCGTTCCGTGGGGTTCGACTGAGCATGGTAGGTGGTTGTTTTCTTGTGCTTAATGCCCAACGTGGCGCACGTGTCAACAAACACCTTCGCAGTGAAATACGACGCGTTGTCTGTAATCAACTGCTCAGGGAACCCGAACCTGGTGAATACCTTCCATCAACTTCTCCGAGATCACTCGAGCTATATAATAATAATAATATCTGGGGTTTTACGTCCCAAAACCACGCTATGATTATGAGAGACGCCGTAGTGGAGGGCTCCGGAAATTTCGACCATCTGGTGTTCTTTAACGTGCACTGACATCGCACAGTACACGGGCCTCTGAACCCACGACCTTCGGGTCAGCAGCCGAGCACCGTAGCCACTGTTCCACCGAGGCGGACGAGATCACTCGAGCTGTCAGCTTCCTAAGGGGGAAAAGTTCTACCCATTTAGTGAAGTGATCCGTGACCACCAGCAAGAACTTATTTCTGCTAGGAGTTGTGGGGTATGGTCCTAATACGTCACATGCCGCGATTTGCCAGGGAGTCTGGCTGTTAATCGGCTGCATGACGCCGGGCGGCCGTCCGCCTCGGGGCTTGACGCTTTGGCACACGTGACACGAACGGGCATAACGAATCGCATCCCGCTTCATGCCTGGCCAGGTAGCGAGGCGACACAACTTAGCATAAGTCTTAGGGATGCTCGCATGCCCAGCAATGCACGAGTCGTGAAAGTAACGAAGAAGTGCTCCTCTCAATGTGCGTGGTATCACGACCTTGAATGACTCATTTGTGTCATCGTCGGATGGGATGTACCTCAGCAGGACGCCATCAGAATCCAGCAGATAAGAATCCAGCGTGCTCACAGCACTACCAGCTGTTGCCAAGCGCCCTGCACCGACAGCAATACCAGCTGCCCCCTGGTGCGCGATGGCCTCGCCACCCGACTCCCGGAGGCCATCAAACACCTTACGACAAAGCGGATCCTTCAACTGAGCTTCTAACAGTTCCCTTCTGCTGAAAACAATCCCCGCGCTAACGACAGCTTCTACGTGGTTCACGCTTTTGCCTTGCACTAACGTTTGCTCCGCTGTTTCCATTAGCGCTAGTGTCTCGCTTTCAGTTTGTTTTGGGTTACCATGAAATTCCGAGCAAGCGCCCCCCACCCAAGCAAGCGCCCCAACCTCCTAGTTTTAGGAATTTGAATTTGCCGCCCACATCCGAGCAAGCGCCCCCTACCAAAACTGGCGCCCTTTCTCCGTCCCTAGCCATTGCTGGATCCAGCCATAGCCATTAGGCTTGGCGTGTGTTAACGTAGCCAGTCAGTATTTGTTCGTCGTTCCTCGTGGTCGACTTTGCTGCACGATGCCGTCGATGCGTTCTTTCACTGTTGCCAAGAAAATTGAGGTGGTTCAGTGGCATCGCCAAGGTGGAAGAAATGCGCACGCGACCTCGCGGCACTTCAACATTGATCGCAGGAGGATTTGCGAGTGGGACAACAAATATGTAGCCTTGCTGCAACAAAACTTCGGCAAGTTGAAGTCGCGACGCAAGCTGAGCAACGGTGCTCCCGTATTAAGCGAAGAAGTGGACGATGCCCTCTTCAAGATTTTTTGAAAGTGAGCGCAGTGCCGGGCACGCTGTTAGCAACAGGTTGCTTGCGGAAGAGGCTGTGCGCGTAGCCAGGAGCCTGCAGCTCGGAAACTTCGTAGCGTCGGACCATTATATTGCCAGGTGGAAGGAGCGTTTCGGCATCTCCATGCGACAGGCAACGAATGAAAGCCAAAAGACACCGGATGACTATGCAGAAGCAGCGCGTGCCTTTCGGTTGTCCGTGAACGAGCTGCGATTGATGCCCGACTACACGCCTTTCAATATGGCCAACATGGATCAGACAATGATCCGCATGGACTGCTCGGCATCCCGAACAAACAACATCATCGGGAAAAGTTCTGTCCGGATCGCCAATACTGGATGTGCAAGGCGAGGATTCACAGTCGCACTCACTGCCTGCGTGTCGGGCCACTAACTTCCGGCTTTCGTTATTTTGAAGGAGCCGAGCAGCGGGATTCCAACGAAGGCTTTCACGAAAATCTGTGTACCAGGTGGGTTTCTATTTCTTTTTTCTTCCTTGTTAGTGTGGGGTAGCGAGATCATGCTATATTATTTTTTTTTTCTTATAGTGAATGTCCATGGGACAGCATCGAAGAACGGGTGGATGACATCCGAAAAATTCCAAGAGCGGCTGTCACAGGTGTGGAGTCAAACACCGACGACGTTAGGCGGTTGTTGGTTTAGACCAAGCTCCTATTCAAAAAACGCAGGCAGCAAAGAATGCCATGGAGGAGCGAGATACAGACATTGCATACATGTCGGCTGGCTGCACAAGTCTATCGCAGCCAGCCGACGTGTACTGGAACTGGTCTTTCAAAGCCAGCCTTCGCAGGAGCTGGGAGGAATTCATGCACATAGCAGAAAGAACTCCACAAGGAAATCTGCGGAAAACGTCGCGTCAGGACGTACTGAATTTTGTGGCCGCAGCATGGGACGCTGTACCAGAGGAGACCATTATTCAGAGTTTCAAGGGCTGCGGAATATCGAATGCGCTGGACGGATCGGAGGACGGCCTTCTACATGGCCGGCTGTCAGACGTTGGCGACATTCGTCCAGAACATCCCGAGGAACTGCAGGCTGAACGCTACAGCCTGTTGTTTGACACCGACCCCGACGGGTCCTTTGATGGATTTCAGAGTGAATAAAGCAATCATCGAAAATTTCCCAATAAAGCTTTTGTTCACTCTGTACATCGCTGTGAGAAGCCTTTATCATTTTTTAGAAAAAAAAAACGACCAGCCGCCATCTTGAATTTTGCAGCACTTCCGAGCAAGCGCCTCCTCCCCTTCACCGTGGCCATTATCACCACCTCCAGGGGGCATGGGGGGGGCGGGGGGGGGGGGGGGAGAGGAGGGGCGGGGGGGCTTGCTCGGAATTTCACGGTAGTCTCGTGAATTACCTCGTGTCGGACTGGAGCACACAAGAGTGCGTCGGCCACGGCATTGTTCTTACCCTTGCGGTAGCGTACGGTGAAGTCGTAACGCTGCAGCAGCAATGCCCAACGAGCCAGGCGGCCACTTGGTTCGTTCAAGCGCTTTAACCATGTGAGCGCCATGTGGTCAGTCTCGATAACAAACGCAACTCCGTCGATGTAGTCAAACTTACGGAGAGCGAAAACTATCGAGAGACACTCCTTTTCCGTTACCGAGTAGTTCCTCTCCGCCGGCGTCAACGAACGGCTCGCGAATGCAATCGGTCGGAGGGCACCTCCATGCTCCTGAAGCCGAATTGCTCCTAAGCCCAGGTCACTTGTGTCTGTTTGAATCACAAACTCCCTGTTCAAATCGGGTAGCTGCAGTTCAGCCGTGTTAGCCAGCAACTTTGTGAGGCGACGCAGTGCAGCCTCCTGCTCTTGGCTCCAAGCCCAACGCTCGCCATTCCTCAAGAGCTTCGTCAAAGGCGCCTGCACTGCCGCGCAGTCTGGAATGAATTGGCGATAGAAGTTCACCATCCCCAGAAAGCACCTCAGCTCGCCGATATCTTTCGGCGACGAATAGCTGACTATCGCTTCGAGTTCACCCTTATTCGGCAAAATACGACCTTCGTCAAGCGTGAATCCCAACAATGTTATTCGGGTCGCCGCTATCTGAGCTCTGTCCGGGTTCAGAGTGATGCCCGCAGACCTCAGCCTTTCTAGAACGTCTCTCAAGTGGCGCAAGTGCTCCTCGAACGTTTTCGAGTAAACCACTATGTCGTCTAGATATGCGAGGGCGTGCTGCCACTTTGCATCTCCCAAAACATGGTCGATTAGCCTCTGATACGTAGCGGGAGCTCCCACTAAGCCAAAAGACATTCTCCTGAATTGGAAAAGTCCCCTGTGGCATGTTAAAGCCAACTTCTCTCTGTCCCGCTCGTCCATTTCGACCTGAAAGTATCCACGACTTCCACGACTAGCATCAAGTGTCGTAAAGTACTTCGCCCCGCCTAGGTTGGACACTAATGATGACATGGATGGAAGAGGCTATGCGTCCTTCTTCGTTACCTCGTTCAGCCTACGGTAGTCTACACAAAGGCGATACGTATCATCCTTCCTTGGAACTAGAACAACCGGGAAGCCCCATGGGCTGTTTGACCTTTCTACCACGCCTGTGTCGATGAGTTCGTCCAAGGCAGCGTCAAGTGCTTTGTGCTTCGCCAAGCTAATCGGTCGGGGATTGCATTTCCAGGGTCTTGCGTCACCCATGTCGATTTTGTGCTTGACCAGCGTAGTGCGGCCTGGGCGGTCAGGGAACATCGCATCGTACTCTTACAACAGCGAAGACAGCTGCGTTCTTTCCCCTTCTAGCAAGCTCTGTGCCTCTGCCAAAAGCGGGTGCACTGATCTTCCCTGTACCGCGGGCACATTGTTCTGACGGGGTTACTTGCTTTATCGGCGCGCTTTCCTCCTCGCTCACTCGCGCCTCTCCCTGCCATTGGCATGCCTTTGTCAATGCGGGTGCCTTCGAGAAAAGCTTTAACGCGTCTCCATCGCGCTCTTGGTAACCTTCGTTTGCAATGTCAGTGACAATACCTGACTTAGTGAGGAAGTCTCGACCCAGGATTAGAGGCATTGACAACCCGGGAAGATGCGTAAACCGTTGTTGCCTCACGCGTCTGTCCCAGCGGATAAGAAGTCTAGCCGCACCGCTCGATTGTGCTGTGCCCGAAGCAAGGCGGAAGATCGTGTTGCTTTGTCTCAAGCAGATATTGTTCTCTATATGACATATTGCCGCTAATAAAACACACACACAAGTGAGACACGAATAGGAAGCTTTCTATATCAGTAAGTTAGGCGACGATTGTATAAGTGACACGTCTATACAGCTGCGGTCTTCAGAGATTAGATTGTTTGAGAGGTGGGGAGGTTAGGTACTGTTGGCTATTCTGCGCATGTGTGTGTCGCTGGTGTATATATATCATTGTTTCATGCCTGAAATAAATCAGTTGGAAGTGCCGCCCGTTTTGTCGTCCTATTCGTGTCTCACTTGTGTGTGTGTTTTATTAGCGGCAATATGTCATATAGCAAACAACACCAACTAGGCCAAGAAGAAGTTCTCCTCAAGATATTGTTCTCGCGGAGATGGTGCAACACCTCGTCCTCAAACAAGGAAGCGCTTGCCCCAGTGTCCAAAAGTGCTACAACCTTCTTTCGAGCTATCGTTAACTTGATTAGCGGTGCGGGCGAGTCTACGGCATCACTTGCGCGACAGACTGTAGGTGCTAGTGATCCGAACGCATCGGCGGAACGACTGATCGCCGCGCGGTGTCCGATGTGGTTCACCGGCGGCGCCGTCCGTTTCCCGAACCGCGTGTATGATCCTGACCCGGCGTGCGGCCGCATTCACGAGCGATGTGCCCCGGTTCGCCACACTGGTAACAAGGACCGCGGAAACCACGCCGGCTCGAGCGCACGTCGCCTCGATCCGGTGGGCCTCGGTCAGCGTTGCGCCGCTCGTCTGGTCTCGTGTCGACCGCATGCTCCTGCCATGGAATGTCACGTGCGGCGGCAGCATGGGCCGTACGAAGCGCGTAAGCGTAGGGATCCAGAGCGCGGTCTGGCAGTTCACCACCGCGTGGTACGTGCTCATCAGTGAAAGATGCTGACGTGTTTCTCCTAAACGCCTCGGAAGGTACCGCGCCACTGTTCCACGCGCAGCTAGGCTCGATTGACTGCGCTGCTGGCGGAGGCGGGCGGTACACTCGCACCGCGAGGATGTCCCCTTGTATGTGCTTCGCTTCGGTGGCGAGCTCTTCTAGGTCTGCGAACTTGCATCCCCTGAAGTGCGCCGCAAAAGTCGGGTGCGCTTGTCGTGTAACGCGCTCGACTTTCTCCGCGTTGGTGGCGAGAAGGTTAGCGAGATGATAAAGTTCGTCCATCGCTCGTACGTAATCCAGCAAAGATTCATCCGGATGCTAGGTGCGTAGCTCCAACTCCCTCCTCAAACGCAACTCATAATTTGCCGGAAGGAATTCGCCGCGGAACTCTTCTACCGTGCGGGTGCGATGTCCGGTTAGTCGGAGCCATCGAGCCGCCTGCTCCATGAGCGACACTGGGACTACGCACGCGAGAAGTTCGGCGTCGGAAAGCCCCGTTGCCTGCTGATAGTGGAGCAAATGATCGAGGTACTCGTTCGCGCTCTTGCAGTCGTGGTAACCACTGTAGGTATAGGATGTCTACCTTGACACGTGGTACCGCATTTTGCGAAGGGGCCTGCGCAGTGTTTTGCAGGGCGCTGGCCAGGCTCTGCATACAGCGCATTCTACAAGAGCACCTCGCTCGAGGGCTGACTACCGCCCGAAGACTCAACACCATTTGCGGCGTGTGCTGGAGCAACATGTGGCGGTGTGTGTTCGCGTCGCGAGGTGACGGGGCGCCTGGCGTGGCGCACGCCGTCGTCGTAGGCCTAGTCACTCCTAACGTGGTCCTGCAACCTCCTGGTCATACCGCGTGAAACAATGAAGACTTAGACTGTCGGAAAGTCCGAACAATTTCCCCGCGTTAGCCATAGGATCGACACTCTGCGACGCGACATCAGACAACATGATCAAATCAAGCAATTCCGACATGCATGTTGTCCTACAGTGACGGAGCGTCGGTAGTTGCTCGCGTCCACAAAACTAACCACGTTGCCAAATTCGTTACGTTAGGCGCCAGATGATGGGGTCCGCCCTATGCACGGCTGGCGCAGAAGCTTAGCTACGGTTCCAGTCGCGCACAGTCGCACCGTGCGCGTATCAAGGCCCCTTCCCGTAGCTCGAGACATCGCAGCTACGACGGATTCGGGCGAATAAGGCAACAGGCTAGATCAACAAAACAACACTTTATTGCTACGTTGGCAATAACGTGTAAATGTCGCTTAGAGGGATCGTCCGCTCTATGAAGCGAACAAAGGGTAAGGCTTACTCCTTAGTCGATGGCCGTGGCTCGCACGGGTCTCAGAGGCGAAGTGATCGTGTCCCGGCCTAGTACGAAAGAGCGCGTCTCCCCGTCTGCTTTCTTCATCCTCCGGTTTCCCTCCCCCAGCGAGGGTTGTTTCCCCCGCCAGGGAAGAGTAACCCGACCCGCGAGCTGGGAAGGGGGGGAATAGCGCGCGCTGGCCGCGGGATTAATGGCTCTCTGAAAGAGGCTACCGTGCCTCTCCCGAGGGAGGGACCAGTTTCTCCTCGCTGCCAGACTGGCCGCGCTGCCGTCACGGGAAATGAAGCATGGGCGCGCGTGCTCCCCCACAACTCTCACGTGTGGCAGCTATCAGTTCTTCGCAGATAACAGCAGACGTCCTTGCCGAGGCTCAAACCGGCTCAAACTACAGACGCTGAACTGCAGGAACTTCTCAAGGGCGGGTCCTCACTAGAGCTGCAACAAATCCCCATACCTGGGTCGACAACCACTATCCACTGCGACATGTCGACAGGACGATGCAGGCCCTTCGTGCCCCTGGCCCACCGCCGTGGCCTTTTTGACCAGCTTCACAACCTCAGCCATTCCGGCATACGCGCCTCTACACGTCTCGTGGCTGACCGCTACGTCTGGCCCTCCATGCAGGGGGGATTGCCGCAACTGGGCGCGCTCCTGCATTCAATGTCAACGCGCTAAAGTCACCAGGCAAGTCATCTCACCGCTCGGAGTTTTCCCTCTGCCCTCTGGTCGGTTTCAGCACGTTCACCTCGATATCATAGGACCCTTCCCCTCAGCTGGACCACATCGCTACTGCCTCACCGCCATCGATCGGTATACACGATGGCCCGAGGCATGGCCCCTCGAGAGAATCACCGCGGAAGAAGTCGCGTCGGCCTTCCTCACCGGCTGGATTGCCCATTTCGCCCCCCCCCCCCCCCGCCGCGTAACCACCGACCAAGGACGACAGTTCGAGTCGCACCTTTTCAGGCTCCTCGGGCTGACCATCGGTTTTGAGAGCTTGAGGACCACCAGTTACCACCCCTGCGTGAACAGGGTGATCGAGCGCTTCCACCGACAGTTCAAAGCAGCCATCATGTGCCACCCGGACTCAACCTGGCTCGAAGCCATCCCAGCCGTCATCCTAGGTCTTGGCGCCACCTTCAAGCTGGACATTCAGGCTACACCCGTAGAGCTCGTCTACGGGGAACCGCTCCACCTTCCAGGTGAATTTCTCACTGCGCTGCCTACTGACACCGCGACGGCAGACCCCACAGACTTCGTCGCCCGGCTCCAACGCACCATCGCCCCCCCTTTGCCCGTCACCTGCAGCTCACTACTGTAAGCCCGCACCTTTCGTCTTCAAGGAGCTAGCAACGTGCACGCATGCTTTCCTCCGCCACAACACCGTCTGCAGGCCTTTCCAGCCACCATACAGTGGAGCCTACCTGCTTGTCCATCGCGACGACAAAAACGTTACCCTGCGCATCGACGGGAACGAAGTTCGTGTTTCGATTGACCGGCTGAAGCCAGCATTCAGAGCTTCTGACGAACCAGGCAACACCAATGCACCTACAGGCGCCCATTTCCAAACCTTGACATCGCAGCCTGCTACTGTCACTACACGCTCTGGATGTCGCATGCGACCGACAGACTTCCACAAGCTGTGATGGCTCTCCACTCCGCAGAGGGGGGGGGGGGGGGGGGTGATGTGGCAACACACTGCGCACAATTCCGCGCAGCCTCCACCTTGTTATCAGGCAGCCCGGCGTGACACAACCGCATGCTGCACTGCAATCGGATAAGCTGCACCGCCACCACAGCGTCACCCAAGGCCTACGTCACCAGCGGTGGCTACAAAACCAGGCTGCCAAGCTTGGAAGCGCATCATTTTGTTCCACTACTTCTGTCGAGCGTAGCCTCAGAATGCTCTCCCTATGCTGCTACTGTAGTTGAATAAATGCTCGTTACGTTTTTATGTTGGAATGCGTCCTTGCGTCGACACGGCATCCCACAACTCCCTCACCAGCATTCACTTCGTGGATCTGTAGTAATATATTTTTTTTTCTTCTGCTTCCTTCGGTCAGCATGAGCTGCGAACACTGAGCACTCAGTTACGGAGCGGGCGCCGCCATAGTCCTCTCTGGGCTGTTAATACGCGTGACCCCCCCAAAAATGCACTGCCGGGGCGCTGTGACGTTGGCTTTTGTGCTCCCATCCAACAACCCAGAAAGGATGGAGCTATTTGTTCGGTAGATCATCATACTAATGTTTCCGCTGATCGCGGGCATTTGTATGCCGTTTGCATTAGCACACGGCACGCAATAATGCACGCCTCCGTGGCATGCGAAAGCAAAGCGCACGATATTTTGAAAAGAAAAGTCAATGAACGCACACATATAGTGTTCAAGAAAACCAGAGTGACAACACTCAATCCGCGCGATAGATTACGACCACAAGGCATTATAAACAACCAATGTGTATTAAAAGAGTGCTACTCGGGATACTCTCCATATACAGTCGAAACATGCAATCAGTATTTTTGTTTGGTTTGCAGCGCAACGCTCATGCCTTGTTTATCTAAAAAACTACGACACACGCTATAGCGAAGGGATTGCCCAAAGAAATGAGCCGAGGAATGCAGCACAGGTCGTGCAGAAAGAACATGGCTTCGATATCGGACGCGTGTTATTATAATCGCAGTGGGAAATACAATGGAGATGTATTGCTGCGCAGGACGCGTGTTATTATAATCGCAGTGGGAAATACAATGGAGATGTATTGCTGCGCAAAGTCATCCGAGAAGCTTAGGAGCCGCATCTCCACTGCAATGAACACTTTTCTTGAACGCCTACCTCAGATCGGAAGCACACGCCACTAAAAAACAGCTGTTCGGCTTTGCGAAGCGATGTGCCTCGTGCAGCTATCGTCCGGATGAGTTTTGAAGCGCGCAGAGCTCCGATATTGCGTTCTCGTCGATTCGTGGCAGCACACTGAGGTTCACTGACCGTTCGGCACTGGATGACGAAAGAAAAAGCCCTATTTTTTCGGTCCGAAAGGGTTCAGCCTCTCCGTGGCCTCTCCTTATGAAGACACTGGCAGATGATTCTGCGACAGGCGGATGCGCCCAGTATTGCCAGAGCACTAAGCATTATGAATATCCCCTATTATGCTCAAACTATGATACGCACATGAGGAGCTGGGCTCGACTAGATCTCCAAGGACAAACTTGGGAGCGTTTCAAAGCAGCTGATGCTATCCGCATCTTAAAACATATCCTCCTCTCGAGGAGGCGTTGCATATGTTCAAAGGCTGCCATCACACTGTAAATTTTTACAGCCTACGAGCAAAGTGCCTGCTGCTCGCACCGCTTTTGCATTCACTGCACTAATGCCAGCATGGAAATCTTATTGGTGACACAAAAGCATTATGTCTTTCTGTCTCTCCCCAACCACAGATTCCGTGTTAGACGAATTTGAGCACTGCCCAATAAGATGAAGTCTCACTCTGCGAACAGCTGACGAGGTCAGATTTGCTGTTTGGAAAAGCGATGGCTCGACAAAGATGTGTCCAAGCCCTCGTTTTTAACGAGCTTGTCGGCCAAAGCGAGCTGAGACGTGCTGCCTAGCACACTCCTCATAGTAGGTACTTAGCACAACCTGGTATTCCCTCGAAAAACACGCTCACATTCACACACGCATCCACTCAAGAACACACTCCACACACAGTGCTCACTACCAACTGTGTATTGTGCGTGAGTGATCATCATATATCAGGGTGTCTACCAAGCTGACATTTCAAAATTCCCCGAGTTTTCCAGGTTTTCCCTGAGTGATATTGCTAAAATTCCCTGAGTGAAACAACTTTTTTTTTTTTTTCAGAACAGGCTGACACCTTGTCACAAGATTTCGTTTAGTATGCACGTTAAAAAATAAAACTGACTTAATCCATTAGAACAGTACAGAGTACAGTTAAACCTCAATATAGCGAAGTCAGTAAAATGGGCAATCCAGGTCGACGTCACAACCACGTGACAATATCAAAGCTTCGTTAACTGAAATTCGGCTTTTCATGCAAAGTATACTTGCTGATGAATTAATTTCTTTCACTGAAAATGCCGCAAGAATGCTCGACTAATGCGGCAGTCTGAAAAGCTATTTTTTTTGTTTTGTTTTTTTTTTACACAAAAGTCGATTTTGTAGAACCTCAGATCCTGCGACCGCGATTTGATGCCGCACTGGTGCGGCAAGCGTAAGGACGAAATAATTGCAGGTTTGACACGCTGTGCAATTGCGCCTATTCTGCTGCCACTGCTTGTTATCGAAATGTTGGGTGTTGCCTACGCCAACGCTGTCATGTTACCCAGCCGAACCCCTTGCCCTCCACTCAGTCCGACAAACGCACAATATCGAAGACTGTACGTTGGACGATAGAAAAAAAAAAAGTCGCTGTTTCGCCGCAAGAACGACACAATTAATGTGATAACAACAAATTGGAACTTTCAATGAATATAGGCTACAGCAGCCAGGGGCGGAGCCAGAAATTCTTTTTGGGGGGAGAGGGGAGGGAGGGGACTTAATCATGCTTTATACATGTTCGTGGGTGCATTTGCATCTGTTTGTGTATTTATACACATGCAAACTAAAAAAAAATTTAGGTGGGGTTTGAACCTCCCAAACCTACCCTCCCCCACTCCATCCCCCCCGACTGGCTGAGCCAGTGATAGCAGCTGACTACTACAAAAAACATGGCCGCTGCAGCAAGCGAAGTCATCTGTCTATATCTTCAACGGAAACTTTGTGACTAGAGCACAACACGTACAAATGTATGAGCCGTCTACTCATCCCCTTTAAAGATTGAAGCAACTATTGCAATTGAAGCAAGCATTGCAATTCAACTATGTCGCAAAACATCCCCATTGTGCCATAAGCAGCGATGCGGCTAGTGACTGCGAGCTGCAGCTCCAAAAAATATTGGTGGACTGCTTAAAGGGCCACTAAACCACCTCCGATATTTTTTCAAACATTTCAAGTAAACACGCGCATCGTGTGCAGAATGCCGTCACGATCAACGATGCCACACGCGGCAGCGCTACAAGACGCGGGCGCGCCACAAATTCAAAAAAAAAAAAAAATCCCTCCTCCTTTCCGAGCCCTTCCGGCCTCCGCGTGACGTCAGGATGTGAATAAGTGACGTAGAGCGCTAGTCATGCGCGATTGGTCGAAGAGGAACCTAAGACTTCTGGTAAGCCAGCAATCAGCTGGCCGCGCTCCTTGTTGTTGTTCGTCGTGTTGCCCGTGCGGAGGTGTTCTGGCACGGCGTGTCACCGTACGGATCCATCATGTTGGCGATCCTTTGAAGGCGTGCGCGCAACACAGGGTAGATTCCGGCACGATTCGTGCCGTTGTCAGATGGGAGGAGACGCGGCGCCCGGGAGCGCTTCGTCCCAGAGTCACACATAACTCATCAACCCATCATCATCCATACGTCTGTCCCGGCACGACCTCTCTCCCAGGGTTGTGTGGGAGAGAAGATTTGTTTCGGGCAGACGGTCCTTCCCCGGACGAGGGGGGCCACCGCTTGACGCAGAGCGCCAAACCGACGTAGCCTGCCTCACGGCTGAAAGCCAACAAGGCGCAAACTGTCCTCTACGGACAGACGGACTACCGTTCGGTGCAGCAACTTGAGTCGCTGCACACGAATCAGACGTACCCGGCGAGTACCGTGTGGCGCGAAGCCAGCACCGTCCTACCTGGACGCATGGGCTACCGCTCGGCGCAGAACGCTTTACGGTCACGGCCCGTCTCACGACCACCATGGTCCTGTGAGATTCACTGAGTCCTTTACGGACTGAGGGACTACTGTTTGGTGCAGCAACCCGGGCCGCTGCACACAAACTAAACGTACCCTTGAAGTACCGCACGGCTGGGAGCCGGCGACGTCCTACCCGGACAAGGGGGGCCACCATCTGGCAAGGCGAACGAAGTCGCCGTACACAGATCGGAAACAGCCGAGGCCGGCCTTGTGGGTAAAGCCCGACAAGGCGATTCGATTACCTGGGTGCATGCAAAACACAAGTAAACAACAGCACGGACTACGGCCGTCATAACCGCGGTGAAGCAACAGATGTCGCATGCACCCAGAACGGCTCGGGTCGTTGGTTCGGCAAACACGAGTGACTGGCCCCTGAGGCCGAGTCGAGAAAACCTAAAGGAAGCCATCATTAAAAGTTAATGGTGATCTGCCCTCCTGACTCACTGAAAATCACTCCCGGACGGCGCCAGGTTTCGTAAAACTTCTTCGCTCCGAGGCGCTGCCATTCCCGGTGAAGAACGAACCAGACCTCCTTCCGTACTTTTGCAAGTACTTCGTGAAGCCCGGGCCGCCCCCCATCAAAAAGAGCAGCGCACCGAGCCACCCAAACTTGGTATGAACACTCTACTAGAAGAAGCACGTACTGTTTGACTGCCCGTCCAGGCAGGGGGGTGAAGAAAACGAACGGTGTCGTATGGGACACCGGGATGACCAAACAAACTAGCTATCCTTTGAAGGAGGGCTACTGGTAGCACACACTGGGAGAATATATGAACCAAGTCCTCCCTACTGCCACAAAATGGACATTTTCCTCTCGTAGGGATTTTCGTGAAGGGCCTGAACGTTATGGGCAGGCACCCTCTGGCCAGGCGGTACATGAATGTAGCGCGCTTGGCGTCCAGAAAGCTGGCCGTGATGAGCTTCCAGCTAGGACTGTGGCGGGACAGGTCATGTATCTTACAGTTGGCTGGTAACTCGGGTGTGAGACGATCGACTAGCTCGTGGAGTTCGATGGAATCTACAGTGATGTGATTGACCAAAGCCATTTTGGCGCAGCTTCTGGAGCAGCTAAAATCTCACTTTGGAGCAGCATAACCAGCGTTTGGAGCAGTTACTTGCCGCACATTTTCGGACGCAAACATTTGTCTCAAAGGCGGAGCTGTTGCACCACATGTCAAAGGTGTTTTTAAATGACGCTGGCTTTCCCTGATGCGTTAAATACAAAACTGGAAGCACAGTCAATTTTTCATGCATTCTATTTACTTCCCCAAAAATGTCTGATTACATTTGTCCTTTTAGTACAATCTAGTCCTGTATTGTGTGGAGAAGTGTCTGCTGTCATGCTTTATGTACAGAATCATTAGGGTCCTGTCTATTGAGCGGTTAAATAAGGAACAGGGTTTAGTAACTGGTAGTTTCTTCCAGTTATTGAATGTGTGCTCGACAAAATTTACGTTGATGGGGGGAGTACGTATTTACATTTGACAAGCTGGTTGACATGAAAAGTTGCCAAGGTCGACAAGCCCAGCCGAGATATACCGAAATGCCGGGACACCATGCCTTCTTGGCGAAGTTACAGTCACTGCATAGCCCGTGGTATTGTTGGTAAAATGTGCCCAGTGTATGGTCTTAAAACTTAGGTACCCTGCCTGAAATGTTTTAGAAGTAAACTAGAACAAATAGCACTAAAAATAAAAAAACTAAATAAACGGCCGGTTTTACATACACGTACTGAATATAACTGTTATCAATAAAGTCAGTCAAGTAAGACTGCCGTGCAAGAACAACTGGGTCATTATTACATTTCTCTGGCTGTATTCACACCAGTTAGAAAATATTTAATTGAACTTAATAATGTTACCTCGCAGTATGGCCTAGTAGTAATATAAAACTAACGCAGTAAGCTTCACAGTATGGGCGAGTTCAAATTTAACGAAGAAAGTTTCGCAATATGGGCGAGCAAAAATTGTTTGGAAGCCTTGTGCCCAGCAACAACTTCAGCTACATGGCACATTCCTGTATACTGCGATGACCCCTAGAAATCACAGGGGTAACCTATGGATTGGATTTCGAGTGCCTGCTGTCATGCTTCTCACCGAAAGAACGCAAAAAAGATCTCTTGGCGCATGCTTGGCGCAAATGAAAATTTTGCCAAGATGTAGCAGGATCTAGCAGGTTTCACCTCTTGGCGCAGTTTGGCGCAATTGGCGCAGCTATCACATCACTGAATCTAAATCTATGTCTGGGTCGACCTCGCGGAGACGAGCCAAAGTGGAGGCGGCCCCGGCATAGAAGGGAGAAGGCGTTCCCGCCCTTGGCACCGAATTATAAAATGCCTCGGGCGAGAACAACCGCAACCGTGTACTGAGGAAGTACGACGCAAAACTTCGAGTAAGTACCATATCTGATTCGAGAGCTACCCGTGTCCATCTAAGATGCAGCGCAGTGGCCACGATGCCCAGGTCGGGAATGCCGAGTCCTCCCTGATCTCTGGGCAACTTGATCACAGGTCGCGCTACATACATAGCTGAGCCACTCCACAGGAATTTAAACAGAAGACCCTCCAGGCGTAGCCTGTTCCGGGTTGTAACCGGCATGACAGACGCAACATAAGTAAGGAAAGTGAAGAGTAACGATCGGATGATCGTCACTCGAGCTGTCAATGGACAAGACAGGGCACTGAGTTCCCGAATCCTGCCAGTCAGCTTCTCCTTAGCCAACTGCCAGTTTTCGGTAGTCAGGCCCCCCTGGTTCGAAGTAGTAACCTAGTATACGGAGCCGTTTTTGTACTGGTAAACCATGAACGGGACGTGGACTGGAAGGAGCTGAGTTCAAATACATGACTACACTTTTCGTCCTGTTTATCCTGGCACCGCTCGCCGAGCAGTACCCCTCCATGACGTCCAAGACAGTGCAAACGCTTGCCTCGTCAGGTACGACAATGGAGAGGTCATCTGCATAGGCAAACAGTGCGACAGGAGGGGAACCTGGTGGAAGGGGAAACCTACCGATGCTGGTGTCACTGGAAAGCCTCTGTAGAAGCGGTTCAAACGCGAGCACGTAGAGGGCAGGTTAGAGTGGGTCCCCCCTGCCTAACTCCACGACACACGCTGAAAGGCTCCGAGATGCGATCCTGAATGACAACAGCTGAGCTAGGACGAAAATATAGGGCCCTAATCATACCGATAAAATCTGTGCTAAAGCCTGCCTGTTTTAAGACCTTAAAGAGATACTTGTGACTGATAATATCAAAAGCCTTTTCCTGATCAAAGGAGCAGAGAATACCACTAAGGTTGCGCGTATTTGCCCATTCTATCAAGTCTCTGATAGCGAAACCATGAAGTTGACAGGATCTACCTGGCACGCAGCATGCCTGGTACGGACCCAAAACAGTACTGAGTACTGGAGTGAGTCGCACGGACAGGCACTTAGCGAGTATCTTGTAATCGCAGTTCAGAAGGGTGATGGGCCGCCAGGCTCTCAGGTCAGTGCGTCTCGACTCGTCCTTGCACAGGAGAGTGATAAGCCCTTCCCTTTGAGTTGCTGACAGTGTCCCTTCACGGAGAAGCCTGTTTGCCAGAGCGGTAAAAGGCTTCCCCAAAACCTTCCAAAAAGTGACATAAAACTCGACGGTCAGGCCGTCCGAGCCCGGGCTGCGATTCCGGTTCATGGATTTCAGGGCTGCCAATACTTCCTCCTCAATAAGTGGGGAGTCGCAGATGTCGACGTCCTCGTAGGACTTAACGAAAGGAAACGAGTAGGGAGTGGGAGGTGGTTCGGCGTAAAGGTTCTTATAGAACTGCCTGGCCAACTCCAATACTCCGTCCTGCGTTTCCACCAGATTACCATTGCTGGGATCTACAAGAGAGTTCAAATGGGTTCCCTTTCGAGCTAGATGTCTGCGGAGAACATTCCTGCTACACCATGCCTCCATTTCCCACTGCTCAGCACGTGCTGTGGCTCGCAAGCGATCCCAGCGCCGTTTGAGCAGGACTCTGTATTCCTTGCGAAGTGAAGTCAGTGCCTCGGTCACCCCGGGGCCACCGGACAGAGGCTTTGAGAGCAGGAGGATCGCGTCAGAGACTGTTTTGATCTCAGCACGCTCCTCCCGCGCTCGCCGCTTGCCCCAGTCCCGGAAGCATTCCGCGACACCGGCCTTCACCGCATCCCATTCGCTGCCGCCTAAATCCTGTCCATTAAGCAGCGAACGGCACAGAAGCCTTGCGACATCCTTTTTGGGCTTCGTTGTCCTTTAAGAGCCGTGGGTTCAGGCGCCACGGTCTCTTGCCCTGTGCTACGAGGTTGGAGTCGGCGAATCTCAACGCAAGGAGGCAATGGTCACTCAAAGCGGAAGAACACAACCAAGCTGAGTGCATGCTGGAAGCAAGTGACGGCGCGACATAGAACCGATCGATCCTCGATCTGGAGCCCCTCCCCGTCCAAGTCATTCCTGACTGTAAGGGGCGAAGGGTGCGCCAGGCGTCGATCAGTCCCAGGTCGTCAACAAGCTATCGCAGCTCTAAATCGCCCTCTCTATCTCTGAATTTTGGATTTCCTCTAAGGGAGACACGGTCAGCCTGTTCTAGAACACAATTAAAATCACCAACTAGTATTACACGAGATGGACCAACCAGATGTGAATCTAAGGAGCGAAAGAAAGCCTTTTGGTCCTTCCTCTGTGCGGGAGCATAAACATTAACAATCCTAATACCAGAGTCAAGATCAACCGACAGAACACGGCCCTCCGAATCCCTGGCATAGCGCAGCACAGAGCCGGTGAATCGCGGCATCAAAACGATGGCGACCCCCCGACAATGTGCAGCGCCATAACTCCAGCAAGATTTGGTGCCAAACTGTCTGTCAAAGTATGAGCACAGGCCGGCACGGCAGCAGCGTAAGTTTAGCCAACAAGCGCGCAGACGACGGAGCAGACGGAGTGCGGAGTGGCGGCAACCGGAAGTAGAAGGTGTTTCGAGCAGCGCATCGGCGGTGACGTATGCCACGCGAGATTGGAAGGGGCGCTCGGCGAGAGGGCAAACCGGCTTTGGGAGAGGATACCAACGGAGGGTGGCGATGCAAAGAGCGAAATGAGCGATCACCGCGTTTTGATGATCAAACGCGTATAACTCCGCTATTATGGCACCGTTTCGAAAAATTCTCACGGCTGCGTGTTCGTTGTACACTCGTGCACAACTTCCCCACCACAACTGAATTTCAAACTCTGGGTGGTTTAGGGGCCCTTTAAGACTTGTTTCAGCAGTGTCCTCACAAAACAAAAAAAAAGAGCTTTTCCTTACGGTAAAGACGCCTGTTGGTTGCGATTAATCTAGCCTGGAAATTCATTCTATTCGCCACAGAATCCCAATTAATATCTTCGAAGCTCAGGATCACAGGGTGCGAGAGCTTTCAGGTATCACCTAACAAACAGCGGCGTTTGTTTTCACGCTGATTGGAACTGCTTGCAAGATACCAGCCTTGTAGGGAACATCCGCTTAATGAACGATCGCGATCGTTTGCATGATAACTGAGAGCTCTTTACATCTACTGCTACCACCTGTACGACTACTCATGCTTGTTACTTGTCACACAGCGATAGCAAAAATGCCATATCAGGCGCTAACGCACGGCATGCGCTAAAACGAATGCGGAACTGCACTGCGTAGTCACAGAACACCTAAATAACAGTGCGCAATACGATGTGCCGTGGCTCATGGTTCCCGCATGCCATGCATCAGCTGGATTCTCTCCGATTTCGTCGCTCCGAAGTCGAGGAGAGCAACGAGGTGCACCCTTTCCCCACAACCACAGGGGCCGTGCGGTTTGAAAAATGTAGGCTTGGATGATCGTCCCTTTACTCTGGAAAAGATCTTACTCTGGAAAAGGTGCATGGTCTACAAGTACATCAGCCCAGAAAGCCACACGAGCCCTTCTACAATTCTTGAAGGCAACATCGCTGAGCGACCGCCTGTGAAACCCTGCACTGTGTGTGTCGTGTGCAATGTGCATCTACTTCCCTCTTTCTCTCTTTCTTTTATTCCCTTATTCCCCTTTCCCCACGTGTAGGGTAGCAAACTGGACGTAGTCTAGTTAACCTCCCTACCTTTTCTATATTCATTCTCTCTCTAGGCTTGTGTGAATAGTGAATTTTAGGTTCGAAGCAGAACACGCCAGCCCTGACAACGCTTGGAGTGTTTTTGGTGCATCGTCCCTTACAGCTGTTCCAGCGGTGCGACGCTGTGTATCGTGGTAAGGATACATGATCTATGCCAGCCTCTCCTAACTGCGCGAATAGAGGGATCCATCCCACAGAAACAGGCAGTACACTACAAAGAACACCGAAACAACACAACACCGCTTGCGTGCACGACCTGGCTTGGGCATGTCATGCGAATATAACCTGAAGCGTCTGCTTCGTGCGATTTTCCGGCTCCGAGCTGCTCCGATACCGAAGAGGGCAGGGAAGAATTTGGCTTGCGAAGTCTACACGGGGCGAGTGGCAAATGTTTCAAGCTCACCTCCTCGCATCATGCTTTCGCGGCTCGTAATGAACCAATTAAAAAATTCTTGTTGTACAAAGCTCTTCATTGGACACGCAACAACTTCCAGTGTCTAACTAAAACTTCTCATGTGACCTGGTGAAGCACCCTTTAAGAAGTAAATTACAAACAAAACAAAAGCCACGTGGGCATCTGATTTTTTTTTCTTTTTTACCTACATTTACTTTCCCCTGACAGCACTCCACCGTTTCGCATTCGTTCTCCACCTTCCTGCCGCTGCACACAGAGACACCTGTTGAGACACCTCTCCACCTTCCCGCGGCTTCACCGAGGCACCTCCTGTTCCCTACCCACCACCACACCCAGGTGTTCAAGGAGATGCTTCATTTGCTTTGGAACACTGGACTGGACAACCGGCTGTAAAAGCCGCCCGCCGCGTTCTCGGCCATGGACACCACTCTCATCTTCCCACCTTCATTTCCTTTTCCCCATTCCCCTGCAACGCTGGAACGTGCTCCTATTTAGGGTTGCAGAAATAGCGTCTTTTCCGCTCCTCGTCCTCCCCTCCTCCAACCACTCGCGCCATGTAAGTGCGGTGGCGTAAGGTGGCTGGCGCGTCCATTTCGCAGCTGCTAGCGGTTGCTTTCCGGAAGTTTGTTGAACTAGAGAACTAGGTTGCACCCCATAGAGTTCCAAAAGCTTGAATAACGGTCTCCAACTGTACTCGAAAGGAAAATTTGAGGTTAAATAGTGTTCATATAGGCGTCGATTTTGAAAATAGGCATTTATAGGCACTCAGTGGTGCCACTCACGAACTGAGATTTAGAGCAATTTTTGGAGCAGGGAAATTTTAGTTTTGGAGCAGTTTTGGAGCACCTAAATATGAATTTCGGAGCACTTTGGAGCAACTGCACGCTAACTGCTAACGACTTTAAGAGATTTCGAACACTTAGATTGACAAACATCATTCCAAATAATACTGGCATGCTCTAAAACAATACTGCTATGCCCCTACATACGAAAGGTGATAACTAAGTTTGTATATTTTTAGTTGAAATGAGAACAACCAACCTGGTCACAAATGGCCTGCACTTTTATTTAAAAAATGGGGGGGACCCTTAAGCTTCGCCTTTAAGAGTTGAACGCGATAGCGATATCCTGTCCTTAGTGCGTACTTCAATCACTTAGTGCATACTGTGTAATGGGTAGCATGCTTAGAACCACGAGCAATTATGCGCGGGAAATGTTTTCGAACTTGCCATGCACCCACTAGGTGGCCTTAAGGGAATACGCGCAGTGACGTGTGTGCCTTTTGTAATGGGTGCACGGCTTTGAACCACAATGTCGTTATGATATTCACATCGTCTGACGCCCGATGGCGATGCACGCTTGTACCACGCAATATGACTGTGTTATTACGCGTTTGTGAAGCATGAAAGCTGTTTTCACTGCAATTCCAAGCAGAGGAAGTTATTTTATATGTAATCCCAAGCAGAAGCGTGGCTGTGTGGTAGAACACCTGCTTGCGACGCAGAAGGCCTGGGTTCGATCCTCATTCGGACCCGGAATTATTTTATTTGCAAGATGATTTTTCGCTCACAACCAACGACGCCGCCGCCGACACCGGAATTTCTGCGAAACGAGCTCTTTAACGCTATCGCGCTAAAATACAGTTGAGGAGCTGCTGAGACCATGGCCTCTCACATCTTTTGAATTATTAAGTTCACAGCTGCTAGCTTCGCCATATTTTCAGACAAGCTATACCTGGCGACAACTTTCTGTGGCAGCACAGCCAAAGCTACGTGGGCGGAGCTTCTGCACGTGTTCCTACGTCAAGTAGTCCGTTTGTGGGCGATTTCGGTTTCGCAAGCGCATCCAACATGTACGTTTTCGCACGAACATCCAAGGTTTATGATGTTATTTTTGAAATAGTGTATTAAAAGACAGGTTATATGTAGCTTTAGTCGAAAGCTATGACAAGCCTTGAGATACTTATGGACGCAGCAGTGAAGGAAAAATACATGACATCATTGCTGTGTTCTGCGAATTCCAGCATAACTCCAGTAGAACTCGCTGTTGGGCTAGTTGGTGCATATCTGAATGTCCTGTCTATGTGTTTCTTCTCTTGTGTGGTCGTAAATTTGGCGCGGAATTGACTATTGAATCCAGCATAACGATAACCTGCCAGCGGTTCAAGCCCGCGGTAAAAGTGAGCACGATACAGTAATGCTTGCATTTGGCTTTTTTTTTTAAGCAATAAAATATTCTTCATTGCTAAGGAACGCAGGAAGAAGCTTTATTGAAGCGGTCAGATTTATTTTTGAAAAAAAAAAAAGGGGGGGGGGGGGGCGCACGGCAGAGCAGGAACACAGTGATAGGAAATTCAACGCAATGACAAGAAACCATGTCCTAAATTTCGGTGAATACAGGGTCGGTACCGTCGTTTCCTTCTTTTGGAGACGCAAGAACTTTCTGGAGACGCTCAGGTTATTTTGTTTGTGGACGCGAAGGTATCGATTGGTCGCAGATATCTTGGCCACGACCGGTGACAGGCGGGCGTCTCACGTTCGTAAATCCACGGCTGTGGTAAATCCAAGCGGGTGAAACGCATTCCTTACTCGGTCAAGAACGCTGTTTTGGCAGTTAGCCGCATAATAGACATGAACGCGCCTGTTGTCCAGGCGAAGCTTTGTACTAGTAATTTTTTCCTCAAAAAAACCGCTAGGCCTACGCAGAACGCGCAGCACAACCACAGCGAAAGCTGGGAGAGCGGCCTTTAGCCTCTTTTAAACACTCTTGGGGCAACTACTACAAGCCCACTTGCATGGTACCCTCTACGCAATAAATCATCATAATTTTTGTGTAGAGGGGAAGCGTCTACTATGCCATTCTTAGTCATTCTTCAGAAAAGCGCGGTGCCCGCTACACTCTTGTAACGAATTATGTGCAATATGTTGATGCTGTGGCTGACGACGATGAAGGATTATGCCTCAGGCTTTTGTAATGGGTTGGAGCATTGAACGACCCACTCGTTACGCAATTCGCATTGTGTGACGCCTGGTTCTTACTTTAGTGCTCTAAAACGCTTTACAACACACGTTAACGCGATTCCTTACCCAATATGAAGCCTGCGTAAGGTCAGTTTGCACCGCAGTTTCAAGCAGTGGCGTAGCTCAGTGGTAGAGTGCTGGGCTGCCACGCAGAGGACCCGGGTTCGATTCCCATTCTAACACAGGTGTTTTTTTATTTATTTAGTTTTTTTCTTATTTCGTGCGATATTGGTTACGGACACCGGCGGCGGCGGACAACTACGGCGTAGAAACGACCCTTGTTGTGATCTCATAACAGCTTTCGCTGTAAAATCGCTGTCATCGCAAAGCGCCAAGAACCGCTACGCCGACGGATACGGTGTTACAATACGCGATCTTTAGCGTGATTGTATCAGCAATATCAGGCAACCGAAATTCCGACCACGTATGGAACGCAATTTATGAAAGGGGTCATTGTTTTTACGTACAGTTTCCAATCGCAATTTTGCTTTCAAGCAGCTGATCTTGCTGAAGACTGACAGGTCGCCGGTGTTACTTTCAAGGTGGCTATCGCGATGAGAGACCCACTTGCGCTAAGGGTATCACTCGCACACAACTTCTTTGTTCGTGATAGCATATGCGGGGAACAAAACATTTGACGACGCACAGCTGTCTTCTTTTCTTTCTGCTCGATGAATACAGATCACCAGCGAACACGCACTCATCCTCGCTCACAAGCCACGATGTGAACTTGCTGCAACCGAACGACGCCATCGTTGTTTACCGGGACAGGAAAAAGGTGAAATGACACCAGAAAACCAGAAAACTAGAAACAGCAAAAAACGAAACTCCCGCACGGAATAAGCTTTCTTGATAACAATGCTAACGATCTTGAAAATAATAACTACATCTTTTGTTTTTGTTTTCTTTTATGCTACGTGGTATATAAAAGTTAGCCTTCGCAGAATACATGCAGAAGCGTAGTAAAAAAGTGCGTGATTCGGCTTCGTAGCTGTGCCGCCACAGGAATAGAATATGCTTCAGCGAGCCGTACTTAGCCATTAGATGGCGACAGAAGTTTTATATTAAAGCGATCCCGTAGCTGCTGCGCGCGTGGAGATATTTCGGAGGAGGCTGGCTTGTGGGCGCTACGAGCGCTCCTTCCCGAGCTCTTCTCTCCTTCATGGGTGCGCACGACAGACCACCAGGTGTTCTCTGGGACCACCAGCACACTAAGGTAAACAGGTACATGGGCCGCGCGGTTTGAAAACGTCTCGAGAAGCAAATTCAAATTTTGATTACTGGGATCACAATTTATTAAGCCGCTTCGTCAAGCACGTCACGCCCGTTTGCAGGCCACTACTGCAGCGCGCATTACGCGCTGTCACTAATTTCGGCCATGACCTCGGACATCAGGCCGCCCGTGCCGTCTCGGAGGCAACGTTTTGGCGCATTTTGGCGCATTTAGGCGCAAAATTGTGCTTTTTTTATCAGGATGGCGCAGCAAATCTCGTTTGGCTCAGTTTGGCGCAAGAGTGGGACCACTGGGCACTTATAGGCATTTAGGCATGAACGCCAAAAATAGGCATTTATACCAAAGTGCGTTGGCGGGCTAGTTGGTTGTTCATTCTAAGTTTCTACAGCGCGACTGGACGCGGACGGAAAGGAACACGCAAACACACACACAGCGCTGACTTTCAACTGATGTTTATTTTTCATATGCACGTGACTCTTATATAGACATACGCGAGCAGGTGCAAACAAAACAAGAAAGAAACAAAAGCCGGAACCCAAACGCGCATGTTTTGCCGCAATCACAACCATGTAGCCACCTACCTAGAGTGACGGATCCAGAAATTTCATTTCCTTATCTGACAGTGACAAGGATGGCATGCTGACACAGATATCATTCTTTTTATCTATTTCATATGCTTCGATGATCTCTCTTGTCAAACGATCTCTTGCCCTATTGAGAATGCTAGTTTTATCAAACATGGGATGACAGCCGCATCTTTGACAGTGAATAGCAAGATGCCCGGAAATAACTTTCGTGACATTGTACTTATGTTCCCTCAACCTTTGATTCACACAACGGCCGGTCTGGCCAATGTACACACGGGAACATGACAGCGGGACGGAATAAATTACGTCTTTTACGCAGTCCACGAACTTCTCGCTATGTTTAGTGGAACACGAAGTATTTTCTTTTTCAGTGTTCACTCGCCTGCAAAGTCCCTGCAGTCGCACGGGCGCAGAAAAAACAACGTCCACACCGGACCTTCTCGCAATCCTTTTCAGGTTGTGCGATACGGTGTGTATGTAGGGCACTACTGCGAGCTTTTTCCTTCGTGTGTCGCTCTGATGCTCACTCGGATTTGACCGGTACTTTTTGCTCAGGCGTTCCGCCACCGCCGACAACAGTCTCATGGGGTAACCGGAGTCGCACAGACGCTTGGCCTGGCCCCACAAACTTTCCTCAATCTTATGCTCACAAGACTTGGTCAAAGAATTGTGGAAACACGACTGGATCACAGCACATTTGACTAATTTAGAGTGCGCCGATGCAAATGGCAACACCGGCTTGTTACCTCTGGGCTCGTAGCTCCAACAAACACCACTTGGACAGCAATACAGCCCTATGTCCAAAAATCTTATAAAATTGTCCTTCGGGACTTCATGCGTCAGTAAGAGAGGGGACAACACGTCGGTAAAAATGCTTAGGGTTCTAGCGACCCCCGCGTCAAAGCTGATAGAGTCAAGGCGTGAAACAATTAGGTAGTCGTCTACGAATCTGAAGACACCAACGACGTCCGTACTAGTCAAACGATCGCGAAGGAGCTTATTGCGGTGGGCCAGAAATAGGTCGCTCAAACAGGGAGCGATAGCAGATCCAATACATATGCCATTTTTTTGTTTCACAATGTGGTCGTCCCAAGTTGCGTAGGTTGAGTTTACATAAAAGTGGAGGAGCTCTAAAAACTGATCACAGGACAAGCCGGACGCGTTCTGGAAATTTACACTTCCCAACCTGTCAATGCTATCTGCAACACAAGTCATCAATTCCGCCTGGGGAAGTGAATAAAACAAATCTTTTACGTCGATCGAGAAGACGGCTAGGTTCTGGTCCTGCCTGACCTTAAAGAATTCAACAACTTGCTCCGACTTAACTACCAAATAAGGATCGTCAACAGGAAGCATCTTCAAGTGCTTCTGTAAAAACAATGCCAAACATTTCTGCCATGTGTCGTTTTCGGACAAAATCACACGGAGAGGACAGTCACTTTTATGCGTTTTAGCTGTAAAAAATATTTCTAACTGCAACTTTTTGCTATTTCCCATCGACCGAGCTAGGCTTTCGAGATTATATCTTTTGCACAACTTTACTGCCTCATTTCGAAGTTTCCTCAGCGACACGTCGTCGTGCGCATTGAACACGGCGGATACAGACTCCGAGGCTTTTGTCAAGTACACGGACTTGGGCATTACCGCGAAGCCACCTTCTTTGTCCGCGGACAACAGTGACAGAGAATTATCCTTCATGTACCTAACAGTACTATTCACCGAAAGTTTTTCACCTGAAGGACGGGTGCGACACAGGACGTCCACGCCTTCAGATGGCTACTGGTTGTGATTGCGGCAAAACATGCGCGTTTGGGTTCCGGCTTTTGTTTCTTTCTTGTTTTGTTTGCACCTGCTCGCGTATGTCTATATAAGAGTCACGTGCATATGAAAAATAAACATCAGTTGAAAGTCAGCGCTGTGTGTGTGTTTGCGTGTTCCTTTCCGTCCGCGTCCAGTCGCGCTGTAGAAACTTAGAGGCATTTATACGCACTACAAAAACACTATAAAAGCCCTCCTTAACCTCTAATTCATGCTCATATATCAAAATGGCACGATAAGAACGCAAGGAACAAAATAGGCATTTGCCTAAAATCCGATCTCTAGTCATGACCTAACTAACATGCACAATACTTTCTTAAAAATTGAAACACGGCCTGTGCAAATGCCATTTTTTTTTTTTTTGGTGCAAAAGAAGTGGAAACAACTTTGAATACCAGCAGAATTTGACTTTCGGTAGAATGAAAGTGATTAGCTGTAAAATATGTCAAGTTTTAAAATTTACTATACTTAGAGCATATAAGCCGGTATAAGAAGCTTTTAGGCATAAAAAAATGATGAATCGATGTGAGGGGAATATGTTCATTTAATTAACCTTGAAGTGGGGCTTCGCGGCAGTGCGGATTTCTCCTGGATGGATGTTTTCACGGCTTAGCACTTCAGTGCAGTGACACCACCTTTACAAGGGGGGGGTTGCATGCGGACTAGTATACATTTAGATAGGTGCCTTCACGGCTTAGCACCTTTCCACCGCAGTGAAACCACCTTTACAGAGGGTCACATGCGGGCTATTGTACACCAAAATTTTGAATACTTCGAAATTTTCGATAATTTAAATTCGAATTGAAGCGAATTCGAATCCTGTAATATTCGCAGACGCCTAGAAAAATGCGTTCACAAAATATCAAGCTGGCGTTACCGAGACTTTCATTCCCTTAAAATGAAGTTGCAGCGAATTTCCCTGATGGGAGCACAATTTCCCCGAGTTTTCCCTGAGTTTTTCCAGACTATCAGAAATCCCTGAGAATTCCCGGTTTTCCCGGTCGGTAGACACCCTGTATATACCTCCAGGATGATAAGCAAAAGCAATGATCAACAATGATGTGCATGTGCAATGATCCACCAAGCAATGCAAGATCCAGCCACCACCCAACAAAACAGCAAAGAATAATGAAAACACAAAAGCCAGCTAGCAGTACATCAAATTCTTGCTTCAAGAAAAGATATTTCCTTCTGAAACAAAAGCACGGACAGCTCGCCAACACAACGATCCTTATTTTTTTCTATAAAGGAGGCTTCCAATGATAGACGTGCAGAGGATTTCGCACTTATTCCGAGAGCCTGCGTGTCTGCAAACCATGGCTCACACCCACATACATGCTGCAGCAAGTGCCACAGGATGCGCATATTTATCCTCTTTCTTTCCGAATTTTCTGCGCATCCTCCTTTTAGCCAGCCATTCAGGCATCTTTCAGTTTGACCGACCACAGGATAATGGAATGGAGTATACAACCCCCCGTTGAGCCCTTAACAAAGGCCTTCTCGTGTTTTTTCTAGCCACCGCATCTCTTGCCATTGCAAATGCGCAGGCACAATTTGGAGATCTCAGGTGCCAAAATGACCAGTGGCACACCAGCGACCTTCTTAAGGTTGTGGGAGAGAATATGCAAGTACGGCATCACTTGAGGCTTGAAACCGGACGAATACCAAGCATCTCTTTGTGTTCCACATCGGTCGAACACGTATCCCGGATACGTCATGTGATTCAGAATCTGCTGTCGCTCACCTTCATGGCTAGCAGTTCAATACTATACAAAATAAAAGCACATGATCGGACACGTAGCTCGGATGCTACATTCTATGGTTCACATTCTGCAGGCGATCCGAGCCTTTCCAAGCGAACAGTTTGAAGTTACACAAGACAAGAGATACTGTAGTGCTTACACGGTCTAGCCATGTTAGAACATAGGTATCATGTTCTCTTACGCTAACACAAACAATGTTATGCATGTGCGCTCACGGCACACCATTCGTAGAGACAACATATAGGATGTTCGCCCTTGACGCCGGTGAAAAAAATCCCTCTTCGTGGCATACCCTAGGACATTATACACAAGAAATGTTAAGACCAGGCGACTTTTGTGACAAGTTGCCACCAAGAAACCGTTTCATTGACGGTTACGATCTGCCGATGTATCTGTTTCTAACGGCTAGATTACCGGCAAATGCAAGCTCGAGCCCTAGAACATTTTCTGTCACATAAAAATAGTCCGTCACATGGGCGCCGGCAGGGGGTGCAAGGGGGACACTTGCCCCCCTCAGAAGAAGCCACGCCAGCACTGACCCTGAAGCCTCACCCGGGCTCCCCTACCCCTCCCGACGCCGTGATGCCACACAGGTTTGCCCCCCTTCTAGACCAAATGCTGCCAACACCCATGGTCCGTCACCACTGCTGGAAGCGACACGCGTGCCATCGGAAGTTCGGGAAATAACAGTTCTCAACCTTGAGCTCAGGTTGTCGTGCATTTAATATTAACGCCTCTGATATCTTATTCTCTGTACAGCGCATCACAGTCCCGTCATTCTTTTTTGTATTTGAGGCCTGTTGGACCAACTAAAGACAAATTTCGTAGTAACAAAAAGGTCTATGTGCGTCGTCTGCTGAGCACTGAGCACTGAGCACTGCTGAGCACTGAGCCTCCAGCTGAAATTGAGATTGTTTACTTTTTGCATGCGCCTTTTCTTCGTTACGAAAACATTCTCAAAGTTCCAAGCTTAATTTGTTTAATTGCTACGACAAAGATTGCAATAGAATACAAGCGTCGCCTGCGGCGGCCACTCCGCTGGGTGGCCTTTCTTTTACTGTGATGCCGCTAGCGGCAGCAGCTCTATAACCCTTTACTGCCGAGTGTCGCGAATTCGCGACATACCAGCTGCGAGCCAACAAGTCGCGAAAAGCGTGCCGCCTTTAATGCCGGCTGTCAAATACTCATGGGGAATGCTTTCCAAATGAAAAAAATCTTGTGCCATCTCGTGAAAGGTATTCTATGCTACAACCAGTTCTTTTGTAGCTGATGGCGGAGAGCGCGAAGCACGTGCGACAGCTCTCACTTCTTCGTTCTTTGTCGCCTGAGTTACGCAAGTTCAATGTTGAATAATTTTGTTTATTTGGTGTGTACGCACCCAAAAGGTGGCACACAACATGCTACATAGTTCTGAAGTGCGCTTTTTTGTTGCAAGATCCTCGTTTCTGTAACATATCACGAATTCACGACATAACTAAAAGTCTGCATTAAAGTTGCATTTTAGATAATTTAACTGCAGAATCAATTAAAGGTTGCTATTTAAAGCTCAAACTTGAAAACAGTTTTTATTTTGTTCAGCGGTTTCATAATTCAGGCATTAAAGGGTTAAGCTAAGGCGGCAGTTTCGCGACCAGAAAAGCTATTGAGGGACGACTATGGCGTCTGCGAGAGCCTGCTTCTAAAAGGGTCCCGCATCATCGTGCAGTCTGCCCTTCAGCGCCACATGCTCGAGCTTCTCCCTGACGGGCATCAACGCTTTAACCGATGCAAAGCTTTAGCTCGGGAGTCGGTCTGGTGGCCGGGCATCAACAACCAGATAGACACTAGTGTTGTCTAACTGCCACACGTGTGCCGAAACCAGGGTGCAGCGCTCGGAGCCCATGCTGCCCTCAACCACTCCAAGTCGGCCCTGGGAAGAGGTCAGCGTCGATCTTTTTCACCTGAATGGCCAAGACTTCACCATTCTGGTGGATTACAGGTCACGCTTCCCGGAAGTCATGAGTTTACGTTCGACCACAGCACCTGCGGGTCATCAACGCCGTCAAGAGCCATGGGATTCCGCGACTGGTGTGCAGCGACAACGGTCCTCAGTTTGCTGCGAAAGAGTTCTCCGCCTTCGCCAAGTCCTACGGCTTCTGCCACGTCACCAGCAGCCCCCCATTTTCCACAGTCGAACGGGGAGGTGGAACGGATGGTGAGGACAGTCAAAGACCTGCTGCGGAAGGCGGATGATCCCTACCTGGCACTTCTGGCATACTGGGACACACCTGGGGTAAATGGAGTGAGTCCTCCTCAGCTCCTCATGGTAGGCGCCTACCGACCCGGCTGCCGAAGACGTTGCACCTGCTGGAGCCAGCCTGGCCTCCTTCGGTCCCATTCACTCAACGTAACCAAGACAACCGGAGGCGCCAAGTGTCGGACTTCAACCGAAGACATGCGGCTCACACCTTGCGGCCTCTTCAGGCCGGAGAGCGGGTCTGGGTGCAAGATGTCAACTCCCCCGCAACAGTCTTGGGGCCAGCTCAACGCCCGCGCTCCTACGTGGTGGAGACTCCGACGGGTGTACTCCAGCGTAACCGGATGCACCTGGTGCCAACGACGGGAAGCCCCACTGCCACCCCATCTGGAACCCCTGTGGCGGATCAGCCCGAGATGACTACAACGCCTGGAGCTGACCAAGCAGCCCAAGAACAGCGAACCGCGTCGCCTCGGGAAAGCACCTCCACTACAGAGGAACCTCGGGGTTCTACTTCCTACACCACGCGTCTCGCAGTATGGCAGGAGGATCCGCAGGCCGAAAAGACTCGACCTGTGAACATTGTTTTCCTTCAGACCAAGAGTCCTGGTGCATGTGTTTTGTCCTAGTTTACCGTGGGGGGGGGATGTAGTGTATGGCAGTACCACTAGATGGCTGTGCTATTCATGTAGTGTACAACAGTACTGCCAGATGGCAGCGCAGCATGTACTGGTTTCAATAATAAGGGCTGCCAATAAACCTGACATCACTTGTCCGCCCGGAGACTATGCTGTCGTGTCACTCACTCGCCCGATGCGCTCGACAGTGTGGGCAAAACTTTGTCAACGCAGATTCTAGGCAAAGTGAAGCAACAATCGGCTGCTCTGACCATTAAAACTAGTGCGCATGTGGTAGGGGCACGACTTTGTCAACGCAGATTCTAGGCAAAGTGAAGCAATCCCTCTCTTAATCTTAGAGTGCACAGAATCAAACAGCAACAGTCCCTTTTTCATACGAGGATGGTAAAACCAGCAAAAGTGGTCACTGTCCCACAGTAGCTTGAGGTCTAAGAACTGTAGACAGGTTTCCATGGGTACTTCGGCTGTGAATCTTAGTCTGCATCCGTATTCTTTAAAAACATTGAGAACGCCAACAGAGAAAGAATGCTCAACTTCAACACAACTGGTGTCATTAGTAACATTTACAAATGCACTTGGGGAAGTAAAACCATCCTGTTGGAAATCAGCCAACGTATACTTGGGGGGGTGTCGAGGGCACCCATTTGCCAGAAGAAAAGCGAAATCATCTGCACGTCTATCGTCGGAAGCCTTTTTCTAAAAAAAAAAAAAAAAAATCAGGGATCTTTGTGTTCGTGAGCTGTCCACGGTTTTGTTTCAGAAGGAAATCTCTTCCAAAGGCAAGAATTTAAGATGCTCAAAGCTGATTTTTCTGTTTTCTGCCTTCTTTGCTGTTTTGTTGGGTGTGGTGACTGGATCTTGCATTTCTTGGTGGATCATTGCACATGCACATCATTGTTGATCACTGCTTTTACAAACTATCCTGTAGGTATATATGATGATCGGTCACGCACAATACACAGTTGGCAGTGAGTGCTGCGTGTGGGGCACGCTCTTGAGTGGATGAGTGTGTGAATGTGAGCGTGTTTTTACAGGGATACCAATTTTATCTTTGTCACATTTATTACCTTTCTGCAGCGGCAAGGAATTTGTACAGGTTCCTGTGTCGCCCCAGTTTTGTGTGATATTTTTTTTAGCTGATGATATAAATATCAATATATCTAAAAATCTTTGAGACCCTGACCCCACTTAAAATATTATCCATAGTCCTTGTACATCAGCTAAAAAAATATCACAAAACTGGGGCAACACAGGAACCTGTACAAATTCCTTGTCGCTGCAGAAAGGTAATAAATGTGACATTAAGATAAAA
The DNA here is from genome assembly GCA_030522465.1 of Rhipicephalus appendiculatus. Lineage (NCBI taxonomy): Eukaryota > Metazoa > Arthropoda > Arachnida > Ixodida > Ixodidae > Rhipicephalus > Rhipicephalus appendiculatus. The sequence goes on from JALIZH010024206.1 coordinate 199,063, forward strand.
TTCTAATAGCGCTAAAAAGTTCTCAATGAACACGCCCGTGTTGTTCATAAAAGAAAAGTCACCCTAATCTTCTATGCACTTCTATGCAAGTGATGATATATTTTGTTTAATGACACAAGGGCCAGTAATGGCCAAAGAGTGCCAGGACATGGTAATGAACATGGTTGTCATGGTAAGGATGTGGGCAATGATTGTGTTAAGTGGCTGTATAAGGGCCTAAAACTATGCGCACCAGAGGTGCGTAAAACATATAAGCATTAAAATCATGAGGGTGACGTGAAATGTGTGTAGCGGGAATACATGGCAGTGGTCGTGTTAATACAACTATGGTGGAGATATACCGGGTGTTCAAAGTTAAGCTTTATGGTTTTATTAAAATTCAGCACTGGGAAGAACATGAAAACTACCTTTGTACATAACTTATACATCCAGGGGGACACGCAATGAGAGAATAATTATCGCTTTCAGGTGCCCAATTAACTCAGATTCAACAATTAACTTTTTAGTGATTGCAGCAAGAAAGCATGTTTGTATTGAAAAGTTTGAGGCACTCGCATTTATACACAGTTCCACTTGGAAGAATTCTTCTAGCATGTCTGTGCTCAGAGATATCCCGCTGCAAAGTTTAATTGTGGTTTACCTGATTACGCATGCAAAACAGTCAGCGGTGGCGCAAACTCCTCCCCGGTGGGCCGTGGCAGTTGCGTGCGTCGTTTAGTCTGATAACGGGTCGAAGGCACAGGCAAAGATGATAACGGTTACCCTTTTGCTACTGGCTGGCGATAGCAAGCAATGACTGTTCGTCACATCGGGGAGGAACATTGCGCTGATCCACAGCGCCCTGCATGCGTAATCAATTAAACTTTGAAGCGGGATATCTCGGAGCACAGACACGCTAGAAAACTTCTACCAAATGGAACTGTGTATAAACGCGACTCCCTTCAACTTTTTAATATAAACATACTTGCTTGCTGCAATCACTAAAAAATTAATTATTGAATCTGAGTTAATTGGGCTCCTGACAGTGATAATTATATTCTCACTTTGTGTCCCCCCTGGATATATATGTTATCTGTAAAGGTGGTTTTCATTTTCTTCCCAGTGCCGAATTTTAAGAAAAGCATAAAGCTTAACTTTGAACACCCGGTATAGCATTAGCACAAATACCTCGTCATTGTCCTTGTGCCCAAGGGTCGCGAGGCAGGTGCTTTTTTTAATGTAGCTACCGCAGCAGCAGTGTACACCAGCAGTGTACACGCATTGTGTACACCACTTCATTTTGTTATTTGTATCAACTAGGGTCTGAGAAAGAGCAGGATATATCAAGCTTTGGGATGAATTGAACCTTCTGCATAATAAATTTGTTTTCATTAAACTTCATTTTGAAGTGTACTGTTGCATATGATCTATTTACTGAAGGTACTACCGCGTTCGACGAGTGGCTTCCTGCGAGCCATGTGAAAAGAATTATTTTGCTTTGCTCAAAATGGACATAACCAAAAATGAATTTGCACTGTATTTCTGCACTTAGATTACATTCTATTAATGCCAAAACAGAAAACAGAGCATGAATGACTTCATAATAAATAGTCACCGTCGCCTTCCGCGTCCCCGCGTCAACGTCAGGACTCCCATTCCTCTAGACAACGCTCTCCTTCGCCCTACCGCCGCTCTGCCTCGCCGCTTCGCCCCATCTCCCGCCTTGCTGACCAACATCCAGAAAACTAAGGATTGCAGTTTTTGGAGGGAAAACTGCGTCCTGTCGATCTCCTAAATTACCTCCTGTTCCCCCCGGCTAATATGTTGTCAGTGACTGTTGAAGGTGTTCCTGTTCAAGCTCTTGTTGACACCGGTGCCGCCACTTCTGTTTTGCGTTGCGACTTGTGCTTGCGGCTCCGTAAAGTCAGAACACCTTATGTGGGACCTGTGTTGCGCGGCGCAAATAACGTGCCGATTCAACCTGACGGACAGTGTACGGCTCGCTTTTCATCAACGGCATACGTCACCACATCGAAATGATTGTGTTACCCACGTGCGTTCACGAACTTATCCTCGGTTGGGACTTTCTACATTCTGCTTCCGCTGTTATATCATTTAAAGAAAACCTCGTTCACATCTCGGATACAGCAGATGCACCCCTTTCGGCATAGTCACCCTCGATCTCCAGCTTACTCGTCGTTGAAGATTGTGTCCTGCGCCCTGGTCACGAACACGTGGTAGCTGTCGCATCTACCCAAGTAGCCGATGGTGATGCACTAGTTTCACCTTCTTTTCATTGCACTTCACGTGGAATTCTCGTCACCTCTTGTCTCCTCCGGTTTTCCTGTGGCCGCGCTCTCCTGCCCGTTTGCAACACAACTGCGGAATCCACGCTGTTGCCCAAGGAGATGACTGTGGCCACGATGGACGCCTCTCCACTGACCTCCGTCGCAGCACTCTGCCCGTCTTCGTCACCAGTACCAACTTCAGGTTCGAGTCCTTCTTTTCAAGCAGTCATCGGTTCAGACCTAACATCTGCACAGTCCGAAGCGCTATTGGCACTTTTAGCTAAGCACAAAGCTTGCTTCGATAGCTGTGCCACAACACTGAGCCAGGCTTCCGTGGCTGTACACCGCATTGAAACTGATGGTTCTGGTGTGATACGCCGTCGGCCATATCGTGTATCGCAGTCGGAAAGAAAAGTCATCGAAAAAGAAGTTAGCGACATGCTATCACAAAATATAATACGGCCCTCGTCTAGTTCTTGGTCTTCTCCGGTCGTTTTAGCGAGAAAAAAGGATGGCTCTGTTCGTTTCTGCGTTGATTACCGAGCGCTAAATAAGATCACACGTAAGGATGTCTATCCTATGCCTCGAATTGATGACGCTTTAGACACACTCCAAGGGGCGAAATATTTTTCGAGCGTTGACCTACGATCAGGCCACTGGCAAATCCCCATGAACGAGGCTGACAAAGAAAAAACCGCCTTTGCTATGCCGGACGGGCTTTATAAATTTAATGTAATGCCTTTTGGCCTGTGCAACACTCCAGCAACATTTGAGCGAATCATTGATACTGTTTTTCGTGGCCTAAAATGGAAGACCTGCCTCTGTTGCTTAGATGATATCGTTGTTTTTTCATCTACCTTTACTCAACATCTTCAACGATTAGACGAGGTACTTCAGTGCCTTTCCAAGGCTGGCCTTCAGATAAATACGAAAAAGTGCACATTTGCCAACAAAAGTATCAAAGTCCTCAGTCACGTCGTTTCGAAAGAAGACATCCAACCAGACCCTGACAAGATCGCAGCTGTACTACAGTTCCCTCGACCATCCAACCAAAAGACGTTGCGCAGCTTTCTTGGTCTCGCATCCTACTTTCGTTGCTTTATTCGCAACTTTGCTACCATAGCGGCTCCCCTAAACAAGTTATTAGTCGCTGGTGCTTCTTTCACATGGTCCGACGACTACGAGTTCGCGTTTGAAACTCTGAAAGCACGCCTGACTTCCGGACCAGTGCTCCGCCACTTTGACGAAAGAGCGCCCACTATACTACACACCGACGCAAGCGCACAAGGCATTGGGGCCGTCCTCCTGCAGCGTGATGCCGCCTCTAAAGAGCAGGTTGTGGCATACGCTAGCCGGACTCTGTCGACAGCTGAGCGGAACTACACGATCACGGAGCAAGAGTGCCTGGCTATCGTCTGGTCGATACAGAAATTCCGCCCGTACCTCTACGGTCGGCATTTTACCATCGTCACCGACCATCACGCACTCTGTTGGCTGTCATCAATGAAGAATATGTCAGGACGTCTAGGGCGCTGGATACTGCGCTTGCAAGAGTACGACTTTACCATCACCTACAAGTCTGGCAAATGTCACTCATTATGCCGACGCGCTGTCCCGATGCCCGCTTTCGTTCTCTCTTGACAGTACGTCCTCCGCATCGCCTTCGAACGGCTCAGACGTCCAGCCTGCCTCACAACACCTATTGCTCGCTTCACTGGACCAAATATCTTCGCCCTCCGATTTCCGCTCACTTCAGCGGACAGACTCCTACTGTCGGACTTTCATTGATCACCTTCGCGGTGTCTTTAAACCACCTAACAGCCGCTTGCGACGCCAGCTTCGACATTTTCGCCTCGATGACGGTGTGCTTCATCGTTATATTTATCATCCCACGGGTAACAAGTGGGAGCCAGTCCTCCCCCGCTGCCTTCGTCTTCGAGTTTTAGAAGCATTCCGCGATGACATTGCTGCCGGTCATCTAGGCTTCCGCAAGACATACGACCGCATCAAGACCCGCTGCTTCTGGCCTGGCTTGTCCACAACGGTAGCCAAATACGTGGGCTCGTGCGCGTCGTGTCAGCACCGTAAGCGATCGAACATCCTCGCCGGCTGGTTTCCTTCGGCCTCTTCCTTGTCCGACCGCACCTTTTGAATTTGTCGGAATTGACTTGTATGGTCCCTTGCCGTTGACGTCTTCCGGTCACCGCTGGATCGTCACTGCAGTCGACCATTTGACAAGATACGCCGAGACGGCACCTCTCCGTTCTGCTACCGCTACAGAAATCGCCGACTATTTCTTACAGTCCATTGTCTTACGCCACGGAGCTCCTCGCGTTCTTCTGAGTAACCGTGGCAAAGCCTTCATTTCCAAGGTCCTCGAGGAAGTCCTGCGTGCGTGTAATACGACGCATAAAACCACTTCTACATACCACCCGCAGACGAACAGCCTTACTGAGCACTTCCACCGAACGCTCTCCGACATGATCTCCATGTACTTACGTCCTGACCACAAAAACTGGCATAACATTTTACCATTTGTCACCTTCGCCTACAATACCTGCGATACAACGATCTACTAGCTACAGCCCTTTTTTCCTCGTGTATGGACGATCTGCCTCCTCCGTCTTCGACACGGCATTCTTCTTTGCTCCAGCTCCATGCAGTACTTCTCTGCCAGAAGACATTGCAGCTCGAGTTACGCATTGCCGTGAAATTGCTCGTAAAAACACCAACTACTCAAGAGGAGAGAAAACGTCGCTGCGATAGTAAACGACGCGACGTGGCCTTTAATCCCGGTGATAAGGTCTTACTATGGACCCCGGTGCGAGCGTCAGGGCTTTGCGAGAAATTTCTTCACCGGTACGTTGGCCCATACACTGTTCTACGACAAAGTGCCCCAGTGAACTATCTCGTCAGCCCGCTTCAGTCCGTCACAGACCGCCGTCGTCGCAACACGGAAATCGTTCACGTCTCGCGCATGAAGCTTTTCGTTACTCGTTCAGACGATCTTCGAGTTACATTTCAAGTACTTCATTCTTCTCACTTGTGGATATCATCATCCCGACTTTTCCCTCTCCTTGGTGTTCTGAGCCGAGGCAGACACTGCCAAATAAACGGTTCTACTGACCTTGTCTGGTGAGGTCTTCCTGCGTCTTCCAATATTTAATTACAATAACACGCATAAATCAACATATTATGACATTATTTTTGTTGCAACAGAATATTGAGAGCCCTGAAAAAACGTATCAATTTGACACATTAACGGACAGTTTTTCAGACGTAGTGCCTGAAAGGGTTAAGAGGAACTTGCTTATGTTCACCTGCCAAGAACCACCTTCACTGTTATGTTTTCTGGTTGTTCATTGCTGCGGGCCAGCCAAGCCAGCTGTGCGCGCGCACGGTTCTTGCACCCTCTTTCCTTCCCCTTGCTCCTAACCGAGATATCGTCTCGGTTTCCCTTGCCCAAACCCTCTCACCCCTGCGTTATATATATTGCAGCGGTGCTATCAATAAACGTTGTTCCACCACCAGCTAGCGTGTCGTTATGCTGCTGCCAGTCGCAGCGGGTTACTACAGTGGCGACGAAGATCACGGACCATGCGGTGAACGCAGCCCAACACAGCGGTGCAACCGGACTACCGCTACGTGAAGCACCAAGGAGAACCATGGCCAGTTTTCAGCTACCGCTGTTCGACGATACCAGAGATAAGTGGAAACCATATCTCTTAAGGGCAGAAGCATATTTTGAAGCAAATGACATTACCGACTCGAAGAAGCAACGCGCGCTGCTAGTGGCTGCTCTTAGCACGCAAACAGTTCAAGTGCTAGCTAGTCGAATCGCGCCAAGAACCCCCCAGTTCGCTCTCGTATGCCGAAGCAGTTGCAGTCCTAAATAGCTACTACGACCCCAAGCGTCACGAAACAGCAGAGAGCTACAAGTTTTTTACGCGCTGCCAACGGGAAGGAGAGTCAATTCAAGCGTTCCTCGTCGACATACGGCGCATAGCGGACAATTGCAACTTTGGCACTGCATTACACCGAATGTTAAGGGATCGCATTATTTGCGGAGTACTCTCAAGTAGCCTGCGCAAGCAGCTGCTGACGAAGGAAGGGTTGACGCTAGAAGAGGCCGACGCTACAGTCATTTCAGCGGAGGCAGCAGAAAGCGACACTAAAGAGATGAGCGTGGAATCGCCGACAGTACTGAAAGTGCAAGCCCGTCATCAGTCATTTCAGGATAACCATAACAGTAGCGCAGAGCTAATGTGCGGACGATGCGGAAGCACGAGGCATGGTGATAACGCCTGCAGGTGGGCTAAAGCGCGCTGTTTTCGCTGCGGGCGGCGCGGACACTTGGCTAGATTGTGCCATGAGGCCCCGTCAGCAGAAAGGCAGAGTGGGAAACAGTTACAGAGTGTAAAAGCATTGACAGCGATGCAAACGACGGCTAGCCAAGACGATCACGAAGAAGACAGCGCGGCACACGTTTGGACCGTAATCTCTCAAAAGATAAACGGATTGCAACCGCCGATACGACGAACGTTTTGTTGGGGAGACGTGGAACTACAAATGGAAATCAACACAGGGTCTCCAGTGTGTGTCATATCGCGCCAAATCTACGAGCAACACGGCGCACAGTGGCCACGCTTGAAGGCTCCTCGAATGAAGTTATCGTGCTACGCGGGAAGGCTACCTGTGCTGGGTGAACTAGAACTGTCGGTGCGGTACGAAAATGTGTCCGTTATGTGCCCGCGTGTCCGTTATGTGCCCGCTAATAGTGCTTGACTGCGCAGGACCGAGCCTCTGTGGACGCGACCTGATAACTGCGCTCATCAAGAGGGGCGTGCTAATTGAACAGCTGACGGCACCGGATTTTCCTGCCATTCGAAGTTCGGCCGCATACAGGGTGAACAGCCTGCTTGCTGACTATGAAGACGTCTTCTCGTCCGATCTAGGGCTCATCAAAGGTCCTCCTGCAAGCCTGAAGCTCCAGCCGACGGCGACGCCGAAATTCTGTAAGGCTCGATCCATTCCTTACGCGCTCCGGACGGGATAAAGTCTCAAGCGAAATTGATAGGCTGGTGTCTCTGGGAGTGTTGTCGCCGGTAAAGCATGCGGAGTGGGCAACGCCTATCGTAGCAGTCCTGAAAAAAGATGGTAGTGTTCGCATCTGCGGAGACTTTAAGGTCACGCTCAACCCAGTTTGCGACGTGGAGCATTACCCACTTCCGCTAGTCGAGGACATGTTTGCTAACCTAAATGGGGGGCGAGAACTTCAGCACGTTGGATTTGAAAGACGCATACAATCAAGTGCCGCTGGACGAAGAGTCGCGCAAGTTGTGTGTCATTAACACTCACCGCGGTCTGTACTGCTATAACCGATTGCCGTTTGGAATAGCTTCAGCGCCGGCAATTTTTCAAAGAAAGATGGATGCGATACTTAGCGGTTTACCCAGCGTTCAGGCGTACCTTGACAACGTGCTGGTGGCGGAGTGTAGCAGGGACAGCGGAAAGCGGCTCAAGGAAGTATTAGAACGGTTCCGAGACAACGGCGTGAAACTTAGGTCCGACAAATGCAAGTTGAGACAGCCTTCAGTCACGTACCTTGGTCATCGAATAGATCGGGAAGGATTGCATCCCATTGAGAAGAACGTAGAGGCTATCATGCAAGCGCCAAGACCACGTAATGTCACAGAGTTGCGCTCATTCTTGGGCATGCTCACGTACTATGCGCGATTCTTGCCAAATATGTCCTCGCTTCTGGCTCCGTTGTACCGGCTAATCGAAAAGAAAGCACGCTGGGAGTGGCAGCTACCGCATCAGGCTGCATTCGAAAAAGCCAAGGAAAGGCTGAAGAACGCGCAAATGTTGATCCATTTCGATCCCAACAAAGAGCTGAAGCTTGAATGCGACGCGTCTCCGTATGGCGTGGGAGCAGTTCTGTTTCATTCGGAAGGAAAAGAACATAGGCCAATTGGATTCCGCTCCAGAACACTAACAAAGGCAGAACAAAACTATTCGCAGCTGGAGCGAGAGGCCTTGGCACTTATTTTTGGCGTGTCTCGCTTTCGGGATTATCTTTTAGGTCGGCAGTTTACCCTGGTCACCAACCATCAACCCCTGCTCGGCCTACTGAGGCCCGATCACCAAACACCGACGATGGCAGCAGCTCGCATTCAACGGTGGGCATTGTTCCTGGGCGGCTACCAGTACAAGCTACAGTACGTGCCTGGAAAGCAACTGCTGACAGCAGATGCCCTCAGCAGACTTCCAGCAGAGGCAACAGGTCCAGTGTCTGACGGTGACCCACCGGAGTACGTCTTGTCGTTGGAGGCCCTGGATGAAGGTATTGTAACTACTCATGAATTACAAGAGCTAACGGCCAAGGATCCAGTATTAGTCCGTGTCACACGCCATATATTGCATGGGTGGCCGCGAACTGCTAAAGGAATGGAGAAATCGCTGCTGCCGTTTTTCGACCGCAAGTTAGAACTGTCATGGGTCCACAAGCTAGTATACTGGGGAAGTCGGGTTGTCGTACCGTCTTCGGCACAAGAAATGATGTTACAACTCTTACACGAAACTCACCAGGGTTCGTCGTCCATGAAATCGGTCGCACGGTCATTGTTCTGGTGGCCGGGTCTTGACAGGGACATCGAGGACGTGTCAGCTCAATGTAAAAACTGCGTGCAAAATCTACCCATGCCGGCAGCAGCCCCGCCAGTAAGTTGGCCTAAAACAGCTGAAAGGTGGTCCCGGATCCACATTGATTTCGCAGGGCCAATAGCAGTCCAGATGATACTTGTGGCGGTTGATACACATACGAAGTGGATCGAAGCGGTTCCTATGAGGCACGCGAACACAGCCGGTACTGTTCGCTGCTTGCGAAGCATGTTTTGCCGGTTCGGAGTACCACACACCATCGTGTCTGATAATGGCACTCAATTCACAAGTCAGGAGTTCGCCACGTTCGTGCGAAGGAATAATATCGTGCATCTGCGGACAGCGCCGTTCCATCCTCAATCGAACGGAGCCGCCGAAAGAGCGGTTCGAACTGTTAAGGATGGGTTGCGCAAGATGACAGAAGGGGCGCTGGAAGATAACCTGTTGCGACTGTTGTTCAATTACAGGCGCACCCCCCCAAAGGGAAGGAAAGTCTCCGTCGGAACTGCTACTGGGCTACCAGCTACGTTCACGCCTGGACACGTGTTTGCCGGCCAAGTTCACATCTTCAGCAACAGGCACAGACGAGTGGGCTGTCTCGCCAGGCAGCAGTGTATATGTGCGGAATTACGGCACCGGACCAAAGTGGAGACCGGGGCACGTGCAATCGACGTCCGGAGCCAGGATGGTAAAAGTGGAAACTCAAGCCGGGGTAGTGCAGCGTCACCTCGACCAGGTCCGTCACCGTCATGAAAGTACGCCTGGAAGGACGGCTAATGGATCCACGGCAAGTGAAAAGACCGACGGGCGAGCTGACACAACTAGTACTGCCATTTCGACTGGCGCGACCAGCATGGCCTCGCAAGCACCAGACAATCGTGCGGCAGATAAGGAATTGAGCGCTGCTGAACAGCCACCAACGAGCCCGCTTAACGACTCAGCTCAAACACCTCAGCAGGTTCCTGACGTCGACGCTACCACGGAGACCACGGACCTTACACAGCCACTTCTAAGGCGATCTAAACGAACTCGGAAGCCGATACAACGGTTCTAATTAAGAGAGAAGGAATGTTATGTTTTCTGGTTGTTCATTGATGCGGGCCAGCCAAGCCAGCTGTGCACGCGCACGTTCTTGCACCCTCTTTCCTTCCCCTTGCTCCTAACCGAGATATCGTCTCGGTTTCCCTTGCCCAAACCCTCTCACCCCTGCGTTATATATATTGCAGCGGTGCTATCAATAAACGTTGTTCCACCACCAGCTAGCGTGTCGTTTATGCTGCTGCCAGTCGCAGCGGGTTACTACAACAATAGTTCTGAAAGGTATGTCCATTGTGAGGGTTTTTGCTGAGAAATGTACATTCCAGTTATTACTTATACAAATAAGAGCAGTGCAACAGACAAGGGCTGACGAAGATAACAGACACAGCAGTGCTGTGTGTGTTACCTTCGTCATTCCTTGTCTGTTGCGCTGTTCTTATATTCATTATGCACTACCAACATGCCCAAGTTCCTACCCTTCATACTTTTCCAACTTGTTATAGTCCTTAGCTAGCATAGACAGAACTACTACTTTGCAGAACACGGCGAACTTTGAATACGGAAATTTGGGCTAATTGGTGGGTGTAGAACTTGTGCATCTTAGCAAGCGCAGCGGAACAAACAAGAGAAAGGAACACAGACAGGACGGGCACTCCAAGCCGTTCCTAGCGCCCGTCCTGTCTACGTGTTTGTTCCGCTGCGCTTGCTAAGGCGAACTTTGATTTGACGCGCACAGCACTTTTTAATGGGTAGAACATTTTGAGCGCCTTCTCAGTGAATTTGTTGCCCGGAAGTGTCCATTCCCTCCCACTTGAAGAATTTCCGGAAGCTTGCTCGTGAATGTTCATTTGTTGTTGTTTTTTTTCTTTTCCCACTGCTGCAATAGCCTCATTGATATGAAGACAAGTTCAAACTGCGCGAAGAAGACAATGCATTACACATAAAGAACACGCACACACGATGCACTTTGTGCGTCTAACGTGTTGTCTTCTTCGCGTAGTTTAAACATCTCTTCAAAATCGATTAACCAACTAGCCCAACAACATGCATTACTTCAGCCTCACTGAGGCTGCAGTATGTAAAAATAAATAGATGAATAAATAATCCCCCAGGCCAAACAACAAAACCACGCTCCTTGTCAGCTTGCACTAACATTACATTCTTAAAAAACGACACCACACTGTTCAGTCTTTTGCTACTGCTAGTGTCCAAAACTTGGGCAGTACATTGGGAGATGCAGTCCATACCACATATTTCGGACCCTTTCACAGTAACTTTTCAATGTCTTCCGGTATCTCTGCATCCTCAAGAACAATGCCCCAGCTTTTTTCCGTCCTTTTCCCCTTGAATCCTTAGTAGCCAAGTCAACACATCCCTCCACCTTGATTCCATTAGCTGAGCTACAAGACACTAGACATTTCTCAGAGTTTATGAGCAGCAAGGCGCTCCGGGTATTCATACAGGTGAATCAGACGTAGCCAGTCAAAGAACAGTCTTGCTTAGCGCCACAATTCTGCTTTTAGAATTTCGAGTACCCTTCACATGTCCCCCCTGAAGGGTTTCACACACCCAGGTTTACAGACACACAGGTCCTCGGAAGAAGTGCAAAATCATCTGCACGTCTATTGTCGGAAGCCTACTTCCAAAAAAAGTCAGGATCGTTGTGTTAACGAGCTGTCCACGGTTTTGTTTCAGAAGGAAATATCTTTTCTCAAGGCAAGAATTTAAGGTGCTCAAAGCTGATTTTTCGGTTTTCTGTATTCCTTGCTGTTTTGTTGGGTAGTGGCTGGATCTTGCATTGCTTGGTGGATCATTGAACATGCGCATCATTGTTGATCACTGCTTTTGCGCATCATCCTGTAGCATCAGAACTGTCAATTGGGCGAGTTGGTGTGCTTCCACATTGAACGAATATTAGCGCGACAAAAACGAGGACGAGAATTTGTCTTTTCTATTCTCGTCCTAGTTTTTGTCGCGCTAATATTCGTTCAAAATCATCCTGTAGGTATATATGACGATCGGTCACGCACAATAAACAGTTGGTAGTGAGCGCTGGACGTGGGGTGTGTTCTTGAGTGGATGTGTGTGTGATGTGAGCATGTCGCGTTAGGAGGGCTCACCAGCTCCAAAGCAACGCAGATTTGAACTTTTTGTGTCCATAGATGGCATCACTTACACACCACCAAAAGGAGGGAAGTTTGTGTACACTCTAGGTGTGTAAATGTCACCAGGACATGAAGGTTTTAGTCATTCCGCGTGCGAAAAGTAGTGCTGCTTGAAACTTGCCTGCGAATACCTCAAAACACGGTGAACGCTTTGTCAAAGCCGTTCCTAAGTTTCCGCCAGCTAAGCCGTAGCAAATGCGGTGGAGGAGCTACAGCTTTGTCCTCCCCGTACAGTGGGGTGTAAGCCATTCCCTCCAACTTCTCCGTTTCGCCACACAGCTCCCGTAGTAACCCAAACAATGTGTAATGACCTGTCTTCACAGTTGTCTGCTGCTTATTGTGAGTGGCTATCGGACGTTTTCAGCAGCCGGTTTGGGAAAGACGCGACGCACAGGTAGCACAGGCGCACTGAGGTGACAGTTCGAATAAACTTTCCACTGTTCATAGAAGTTACTCCCCGCCACCGATCAAAGCGCATTTTTCCTTGCTTCGTTATTTCACTTCGTGATAGAGCACTGCACGAGATTGGGCTTGCCCGAAAGCCCCAGCGTACACTGAAGTGAAGAGCGGGCAGAGCAACATTGGAGTAAGGCGTAATGTGTGCGTTTTCATTAAACATCCTGAATGACATGTCATTGAATAGTATTTGCAACGTACTAGATTTATTATCTTAGAAGCGAAGCCTTGTCTGGCGATGTACCGGCATCCACACTCGTATCACAACACCTGCTACACAGCCGCGAAAAAACTGCCTGCGCCGTCCGGCTGTCCGTCCGTGCGTCTGCCCGTCCGTCCGTGCGTCTGCCCATCCGTCCGTGCTTTATACTAGTCGCCGACTTCAACATAGACATTATGGACCTTAGAACCTAGGTTCGCCTACTCGTCACCATTCACTTCGTGGAGATGCATGGATTTTTTTTTTTTTTTGACACAGAACCATCTCACCACTATTCCTAATAGATAATACATACCTGCCAAGTTCAAGGATTCTAAATCCAGGAGATTTCCGCAACGGTGGAGTGCCACATATACAAAAAAAAAAAAAACATCGTGAAAACCATAAAAGGAAGGTGGGGGGGGGGGGGGGGGTCCCGAACCTGGCAAGCGTAATCATCGGCGTTGCGGTCTTGTAATGGTTTGGAGTGGCCAAACAAAAACGCAGGTAGGGTTTCCAAACTACAGTAGCTGTACTGTAAGTAGTACGAATCTCAAAGGGGTAGCGAAAATGTTCGTATCACCCGAAATTTTGCATAAAAAAAAAAAAACTAGCAAAATCGGTTTTCAAACCATGGTATACGCACAAAACATTTATTTCTGTCAAAAGAACTCGCGTATGTCTTTCTGGGGCACACGTGAATGGACCAATAAGGGCCGTCGCACCTGACTGCCGCAAAAGCGCGTGTCCAAAGCTTCGCTTGTGGCCTACTAAGAACGAAGCGCCAAAGTACGCTCTACATAGTCATAAGCGAAGATCGACAGGGACGCCGAAACGCTTCTCTACCGTTGCGTCAGCCGCTTACCTTCGAATACATTCGGAGCTCGTAGTCGCGTCGCAGTGATCGCGGATTTATATGCGGTGGCTGCGGCAAACGGTAGTTTCGTTTTCGATCCGCGTACGCTGGCCGCGCACGTGCCTTCAATGCTACGTCGTTTGTTGCTATCAATGATCGCATCTGCCGCGGTTTTTCCCGCAGCGTTAGCAGAAATATAGCGTCGCTTTTACTAATTGAGCGTTGGACGCGCGTGCACTTTCGGAGTTCTGACCGTGTCAAGAGCGACCGCGGTTTCGTTCACATCGGATGTGGCACGATGACCACAGTTCTGACAGTAGACAGATTTAGTGGGGCGCACGCAAAGCTATTGCCGACGTTCAACTAAATCTGTCCAATGTGTACGCTGGTCGCGCGCGTACTTGCGAAGCTTCAGCACGCTGCCCTACACCAAAGTTCGTATCACGCGCGCCGCGACGCGGAAAAGTGTTCGGGACACCCGAATTTCGGCCCAATGGACACAGTGGAATTTCACGAATTCGTATCAGCGGGTTTCGTATCAACAAGATTCTACTGTACGTTTACATGAACGCCTCCTAAACTTGTTTACATTACAATGCGACAGGTTCGCAAAGAGCCTGGATCGGATTGGTTTGGACTTTTGTCAATGCAGCCAGATCACGCACAGAAATTCCGATTTCCGGGAGATTTCCCGACCAACCGTACAAACGTAAGAAATGGTCGAAATCCGGTAGTCTCCCGGACAATCCGGGAGACTTGGTAGGTATGGATAATAGACTATGCCGTAAAAAGCAACTTTTATAAAAGAAAATAACGTTTTTTTTTCGAGCACGGCTTACGTTGTGTTATCTCTGAAACTCTCTCATCAGGTTTTTTGCATCTGGACAATTTAGGTGAATAGATGAAACTGCTACTTTGAGAACATGAGATTTCAATGAAAATTGAAAGATCCGCGAAGCTTGTGCGTTTCTCCTTGTTTTATAATTGAAGAAAACAAATTAATTTAACTCCAGAGTGTACGAAAACCCAATGTTGTTCAGTGGCACAAAAAAGATAAGTAGCAATGCGTGGAATATATATATATATATATATATATAGTTGCAGCAAGGAAATAACGCTGGCCCCGGTAGAATAAGGAACAAAAGAGTACGACGCACGTTGGTTTTGCACGGTATATTTTTCTGACGTTTCGGCTGGTGGACCAGCCTTTGTCAATATATATATATATATATATATATAGTCAAGAAATGAAGGAGCACACTTACGCGAATTGAATATTTTTTACTGGTTAACGTTTCGGCCATGGCACGGCCTTCGTCAGAATCAAGGCCGTGCCACGGCCGAAACGTTAACCAGTAAAAAATATTCAATTTTCGTAAGTGTGCTCCTTCATTTCTTGACTATATGTGCACCGGACCCACAGAACTTTCTTTTGAATCACACACACACACACACAGATATATATATATATATATATATATATATATATATATATATATATATATATATATATATATATATATACATATATATACACACGTAGATTATGAAGAGTCTGGCTTCGGTTGCCGTAGAACAAAATAGGAAAAATATATATACGCTTCTAAAAAACTGTTTATTGGTAACGTTTCGATCGGAGACCGATCTTCATCAAGACAAAATTTACTAGGCGCCGATGCGCTTTTATATCATCGCCGTGCCGAGAGAAAGAGAAAAAAAAAAACAGAGAGAAGAAGTGTACATACTGATAAGTGGCCACACGACCACGTGCGCGTACTGTTACATACGCATAGCACCTGTATTTTTGAAAAAAAAAAAGAAAAAAAAAAGAAAAGAAAAAAACCGGTGCAAAAATAAACGAGTGGCCAAAACAGAGAGAGTGGTCACACGACCAGGTGCGCCTATGTCTACATACTTAGACATAAAGACGTGTTTTCTAAAAAAAAAAAAAAGAAAAAAAAAACGAAAACACCAAGTGGACATGTTAAGTACATTCCTGTGGTGCCCCCGGCACATACCAAGATATACGAAGAACACATGTTTCAAGAAAAAAGTGAACAAAAATATGTAGATATACATCGATGGTCCAGGTGGGCACGTTAAGCACATTCCAGTGGTACATTGTGAAGGTTCACTACGCAGGCTCATCTCTTCCCGGAGCTTGAACACAACAACACAGTACATTCCTTTCGTCAATTGTCGCGTCCCACCTATTCTCCCCCCGCCCCTCCTTAGCTGCTCCTGAAGCCTAGTGAGTGGGTCTACGTTCCTACGATCTCCGGTCTGTGGCTCAAGAATGTTTGAGAAGAAAATGGAGAGTGTTTTTCAAATTTTTGACGTGGGGTTCGAATATGTCATTCACTCGGTTGTCTGCTGAGGAGTGATTTCATTGTAGGGGGGGAATTATTCGAAAGCTTGCCCACCCTTCTCGGAATGCGCGTGCAGATGTTGCATGCCCGACAACGTGTTCCGAGTGATATGCGAAAAAATACTAATAAAAAAAATACTAATAAAAAAAGGAAAGAAGTTTGGTTAGGATCATTATTATCCTGAATCTTCCAGAGCGCGGATTGAAGACAGTATGCCCGGAGTGATATTTAGACCAGCCTTTAATGTATCAAATTTATAAATCATGTATGATTCGAGCTGTTCACGCTCTCTTGTACTGGAGAAACCGCTTTGTAAGAGTGTGAACCTTGATGGAATCAAACGGGTGGTTTTCGGAGTTTATATGCCGAGACAGAGGCAGATCCGGAAGCAAATGAACATGTGAACGATGGTTACTGAAGCGGGTGCGGAAGGCCGTGTCAGTCTGACCTATGTATTGAATACTGCACATTCCGCACTCGAGAATACTACATTAGAGCTGTCGCAGTTAAGGTTTGAGTGAATGGAGTATTTGAAATTGGAATGTGTGCTTTGAGCAACGTTGGTTACCTGTATGTGTTTGGACACCTTGCAGCGGGCCTTGCCGCATGGCTGACATCCAGTTATAGGTGTCTTATCACTTTTTGAACGAACAAGATAATCTTTAATGTTTTTGGGGCGTCTATATACAACTCGCGGAGGGGAAGGGAAAATTTTTGATAGCCGTTCACTCTGTTGTAAGATGTTAAAGTGTTTCTTTAGAATTTTGTTTACGTTGGAGGGGGGGTTGCTCCCAAATGTTAGAACCAAGTTTTCCGTCCCTCTTGTTTTAATTCTTTCTGCTAGTAAAGTAGCTGCTGGCGATCTAGGTTTGCCGCTTTATGTATGGCGTCGTTGACTATAGAAGGAGGATAATGTTGCTTTGCAAGTACGTTGCGCAAGTTCTCTGCGTTGGCCTCAAAGTCTTCGGGGCGGGAGCACATTCTTTTGAATCGGTGGGCCTGCGAGTACGGGATGGACGTCTTGCAGTGATGAGGGTGACAGCTATCGAAATGAAGGTATTGCTGCCTGTCTGTAGGCTTTTTGTAAACGTTAGTAGTTAATGATCTGTCTTTTACCTTTACGTGGACGTCTAGGAAATTTATTTCAGTTGTTGAGTATGCATAGGTGAATGTTATGTCTGGATGAACTTTGTTGAAAGATTCTATAAAATTAATTAAGCTCTCCTGTGTATCCGTCCAAATAATAAAAATATCATCTAAGAAGCGTCTGTAAAGAAGTGGCTTAATTTTCTGGGTTGATAGAAACTTAGTTTCAAGATCATTCATAAAGATGTTTGCGTAGTTAGGTGCCATACGAGACGAGTCCCCATAGCAGTATGTGTATATATATATATATATATATATATATATATATATATGACGTAAGAAGGCCGTGATGGCTGGTAGAAGTGGAGAAGGAAGAAGTGGATTAGAATAAACAGTATGGCGTATGAGCCATGCCACGTCTCCCACTGAATACAACATCAACTCGCGAAACAAATGCAGGTCATGCTCAGAGAAGAATGCCTAATCAGCAACTTTCGCAGCAATATCAGCGAGACCAGCACAAGCAAGTCGACGAAATCAAGCAACTACAACGCATACCTCAACATGGGCAACGTCGAAAGAAGACTTCATCGATACCGCACTCATGGCTTAAAGAACGTCGCAGAAAGGAACATCGTCGTGAACACCCTCCGCACCAAAGATCAAGATTACGCCTTCGGTCAAAACATCTGCGACGACACCGAAGAAAACACCACCCAAAAAGACAAGAAACCACCCCTTGTACTCTGCAGGAACAAAGGCAGCGCCCAATCAGCGTCGATCAACGGACACGCGAACTGCATGCACGATGTGTGTACTCACGACAAAGAATCCGACACCTACAACAGCCGAGCTGCCGATGCCACAAGACATCGCGACATTGCTTATTTCTCAGAAGAGCACATGGTGCATCTTCATCAGCATCCATATGCTGTGCATGGGTTTGTTGCCCTGGACGCAACAGTCAGCCTCGCCCATTATATATATATATATATATATATATATATATATATATATATATATATATATATATATATATATATATATATATATAGCGTGAAGACCGCGTCAGTTGGCAGGGAATGAACCAGCACCATCACCCTGAGTTGCCACGTTGTGAAAGGCACGTGTCGAGTCATACACTTGTCGAGTTATACACTTGACAGAGGCCGCTCAACATCAAAAAAATCTTTTCTTTCAAAAGAACAAAGCTTGTTCTGATCTATGCATGCATATTTGGTGCTTTGAAGAACCAGTTCGCGGTAGTCGATCGTGCTATTACATCCTAAAATCCAGATTTGCCTGCTTTTCTAGGACGTTTCTAAACAGCCACGATGTGGCGCTTCTGCGTATAACCATATTTTTAGGGACAACAATGGAAAGCTGAACACGTCCGCGATAGAAATAAGTAAGAGACGGTTAGAGTATTGGTGGCAGAAAAGTAGAGATAAAGGACAAAAATGAAGAATGGGAAAAATAAGGTCATTCTGCCTTAAGAGGCAGAGAGATGGACCGTGAATTTATATTTTTCTTTGCTATAATAACAGATTTAATCATTGTAGATAAGGCATTAGATCAACACAAAAGGAAAGTTTTTTTTTTTTTCGAGCCTGGTGGCAGACATGTCACCGCCCCGTTATAAAGGGGACGCTCATAGCATCCATCCATCCATATAACTCACCAACAGAACTGAGCGAAAGTACACGAGTCTCTTGGCTAGTCTCTGCTGCAGAAGCCACCGCTGTCCCCCCTTGCAACAGCACTAAATTCCTGTGAGCGCTGAATAGGACGATTAGCTATGGACAAGGGGTAGTTTCCTGAACAGCCAGGACCTCTCGACACCCTGCTTATAGAGAGCGCTGGTAGCCGAAACGCTGTCGCGACGCCGAAGAAACGCTGCTTTGTGTTTGGGTCGCACACCTGCATTAGCCTCCCATTCCACTTCATTGTCGCAGGGAACACGTGCGGAAGCAAAAGAGGCAGCACAGCCCCCCCCCCCCTTCCCCCCCCCCACAAAAAAAGGAAACAAAGGAAAAAAAATGCCCAAGCTTGTTCGAGCTCACTCAGCAAGTCCCTTACTAGAGTGTACTAGAATCTAGTACACTCTACCCTTACTTTTATCCACTGCACAAGAACACAGCCATTTGAGAGGTTGGTGGTAGAGTGTAGCATTGCGGAATATAGGCGACACCAGGTGGAGCCACATCGCGCCTCTTAAATTTGGCGCGAATTTTAAATCCAGACAAAGTACCCACAACACTTTCAAAGCCTGTAAAATAGAAACCAGAGGCTTGACATGCATGAAAATTATACCATAACAATAAGAAAAGAAAAAGGGAGGAAATGTTGCGGAAGAAATTAAGATAACTAAGCTATTTTCTTCAAGAGACAACAAGAAAGAGCGAGACATTAAAAAATACAATTTTTCTGGATATGTGCCTCTGGTTTGTAAAAAAATGAAAGCCTGAGGAAAATATCTGTCCGCAACATTTCCTCCATAGACGTCAGACTCTGCCCAGGCGGCGCTGCGAAAAACGCCGCCACCAGCGCTCTCATCGCCGCCCTGCCCATAACTGGGTAGTGCAAAGAGAGCCGTCCGCAAGCGAATGTGCGTAGGCCATTATAGAACCCCCCCCTCTTTCGCTCGGGTTGAGGGCTGTTTCCTGAAAATCAAGGACCTGGAAAACTTCTTCCTTCAACCCACCCTCGCTTCAGAAAAGTAGGAAGCTCATCAAAGTGAACTGCGGCTACAATGCAAAAGATGTTTCAGCTATTTCGGCGAGCTGCAACTCGCAAGCGAGCATCGCATGACATCGAGTTCAAGGCACTCCGATGTGTGTTCTGCAACGCCTAAATGCGTTAAATTTGGGCATATACATAATGCCAAAGCGATGAAGTACGTACACGAGCAATGTTTCTTACTATCAGTGGTACAAAGCTCGCTTTATCAGGCATGAATAGTCCAGGCGATTTTCGCCTTTGCAGTTGCATTCTCCATCCATCTCTCGCTTCCTGTGCGTTGAACTGTTTTGTTACGCATCCTCGAATGTACTGTTGACTGTTGTCTTCCGTTTGTATATACTGCAAATGGGGATACGTGCGTGTCCACTTTCTCGGTGTACAACGAAAGGCAAAACCGTGGCCTCCGAGATAGCTCCGGCAATCGCGGAGACTACGGGTGAGAAAAACCTGACGGTGGTCACGACCAAAATTTTGCGATTTACTCATATGACGCACGTGTCAGCATTTGCTAGTCGGAACTTCGAACATTCAATGCGTACGTGCGCGATGCTGTGTAATGACGACCAGTTAAGATTATGGGTTGTCGCGGGCGCGATTTTTATGGCACGCTTCACCAGTCTGCGTTTAACTGCTGCACGGCGCGCACCGCGGTCTGAGGCTCTGCTGAGCTTCATAGTCAAGGTTACCATGGTTCTGCGTCACGGCTACTCAAAACACTAACATGAGACCCACATTATCGCACGTTCGCAACGGCCGGTATCCAGAGCTCTCGCCGTTCTGCTTCGTGCAACGGCTTCAGAAATCGGTAAAGCAAGTCCTTTACGTCCGTGGCAATTCACAACGCAACAGTAGCTTCGACTGAAGTCTTTCTTCGTAGCGCACGGAGCTGTTGCGTCTGCTCTTGTTTTCGCCGTCGTTCTGGCGCGCACTTCATGGCGGTTCGGTTGCGCGTCCGACTAGCGGAGATAAATTCGTACCTCTTTTTCTGAGTGCTCAATGCGCCAACACACCAAATATTTAGGTTAATTGTTGTTTCCACCTCGCTAGTTGCACCCGGTTGCACAGCAAACTGTGCAAGGGAGCCGGACTTTGCACTACCCAAAACTGCTCCGACAGGTGGCGCTACGTGTCCGCAAAACTCCAGAGTCTGACGTCTATATACTAAAAAAGAATGCAGTGCCAAAAACCCCGTGTAAATCTGACCAAATTTGGGCACGCTAGGGCTCCTCAAAATGCGCATGTATTCTCTATGGGAGCTCACGCTGGTGATCCCTCTTATACATAGTTTTCACGGACGTCACGCCACGTCACGCGACGTCACGACAGCCACTTCCGGTTTGCTCAGCCGCCATGCTCGGGAACCCCTGTACTATACCTGTACCCGGCTACCCATTGCGGCAGCTGGCGCGCGCGCATTTTGCAGCGTTTTACTTAGCGCCACAGCCATGACGATTTGCGCGATGTTCGGCTGTCGTAGCAGAAGCAAGACCTCTGCGAAACCGACCCACAGAGAGTCAGGCACCGGCATGTTTTGTTTGCCGAAAGTCATCACTAGGCAGTGCGAGAGAACGCGGGCTCTCTCAGAACGTCGCCGGAGCGTTTGGCTGCTCCGCATAAATCGGAAAGACTTGCAGAACTTGGACAACATTCGCATCTGTGGTCGCCACTTTATAACAGGTGAGATTTCTAACTGCAGTAATTTAAACGGACTTGTTTTTCTTTTTAATGACTTCGACAAAGCAATCGCTACTTACGGTTGCGAGTCGCGTACCGCCGATTTCTCAAGCTTCTATGATTATGGGGCAGTTTACTTCTTTTCGTACGCGCAATGCCACTTGATAAGCTACTAACCTGTTCGCGAATTCGCAGGCAAACCATCTCACCTGATGGATGTAAACAATCCGCCTCTTTTTTGACGCTCTCGCTAGCTATGAAGGAAGAAGGAATGCACCTTCGCTTTCGTGCGCGCCTTGCGAGTTTACGGTAAAAAACTGGCGCGAGCAGTGAGTACGACATACCTTTACGAAGATAAAAAGAACGAAAGTAAAGTAGCCCGCTTTTTCATTTTCATGCGTAAGCACACACAAACTCGCAAGAAGCGGCCTGGGCTGCTGTTTACACTCACCTCGGCCAACACGACGACACGTTGTGACGGCAACTTCTTCGCTGCAATGTTCTTCACGAATCCGCTCGTGAAATAATTGTGCGCGTCTAAGGACTTGTAGGATTTCATTTGCTGCAAGGATATGTAGCTGGTTGACAGCACCAAGTAGTTGATGATATCCACGTGCGTCGTTGGTGGAAGTACCTCCGTATCCGTGGTCGCGTCCCTTCCTATGTGCAGCTTATACGGGTCCACACCACTGCACATGGCAATTTTCGCCTCATAACGTGCTCTGGTGGGTCCTACAAGCTCGTCAAAGTAACCGGAACAAAATTCCATCTCGTGTCCCACGCGAAAATTCCGTCGAAATGTGCACTGACACAAACACCCGCTGGCTTTGCGGCTACGGTGGCTACGGCGACTGCTCGGGGGCGCCCGGTAATGGCGGCGACTGCCCAGCGAAGGTCTCGCACGCCGGATGTGACGTCACGTGAAAACTATGTTATGCCCTCGAGTCGACGGCGGTCGAAACGCCGCAGCTCCATCGACTCGATAGAGTTGTCACGCTGCTACACGGCAGTTTTCAATGGCCGTTGAGTGGTTCAGGTGTTTCTCGCAAAAATTGTGTGGCGCTGCAAATCTTTATTTCCGTTTTCAAAGCTGGCGCGGTTTTTTTCCTTTTTTGGCGGCGGCGCGTTTGCCATTTCCCACAAAGCACACACAAAAACAGTTAACTCCACCGAAAAAAAAAAAATTCCATCTTAGAATTTAATGCCCCACACATAACACAAAAGAAAAAAGCACTGCACAACTGCGAATAATAAATAAAAAACTTCGAAGCAAAATGAACATGCGCAGATGAAGAAAAAAAGAAGCGAAAAAAGCAAATACCTACACAGGAAAACAAACGAACAAACAAAAAAAAAAAAAAAAGCTGCGAGCAATATGGCGACGGAGACAGACTGGCGATATGCTGGCGATAACTATAGTGTACTAGAATGGGAAAGTAGGTCCCCTGGAGCGGGCGGCAAGCGGCGCAGGTGAAGCAAAAAGCACTGAAAATTTGAGGTGGCGCTGCAGTCGCATTCACCTGAAACTCCATCTGTTCCGGTGGTTGGGCCCAACGTTTATAGAACCTGTTCAGTTGCCAAACTCTCCGCCTCCGCCATACTCTGAAAGCGGCGCAAAACTGACTTCCGGTCCAAGTGGCGCTACTGCAGCAACAGGCTCTACTTAGCAGACGACGAAGCGCGAGCGAGCGTCGCTCATGCAGCTGCTATCCGCGCAAATATTGAGTTGCTTGAAAACGCAACGACGAGAACGATTAGTTTTTATCTTTAGGTAATCGTGAAGGTTTAATCCATTAGCAAGAATGTTTGAAAGCGCGTTTGATGGTGTTCTATGTTGCGCGAACTCGGCGGACGCTGCGGCTTTCATCAACTTCAGCGCGACAGGCGTTAGTGTTGCTCATTGTCTAAATCCACTTTTCAATGACAAAGCGAGCAGCCTTGACCATGTTTTTCAGCTAAAGGGGAAGACTTCAAAGGTTCTGGTAGGTCCTGTGAAAATATGTAACTACAGAATTTCATCGGAGCCGCGCGAGTTGTGCAGTGGGTTGTGCTCACATCTTTCGCATAATCCATTATAGTTTCTTTTAAGTGCCCAAGAAACGTCAGGAAGATTAGGAAACATCGCTTGAAATTGTCATGCAGATCGACTAAGCGGCACAGCGCATTTGCAGAAATCGACCCTCGCAAGCGCATCACTAAGTTATGCATGTGTCACGACACATTTCGATAGCGATCAAACCCATGTCGGGACCGAATTTTTTTCACTGGCTCATCGGCGCAAGTTGCGGAAAGGAGCCATTAGAGCTCGCAAGGTTCAGCTTCGAACAGAGTATGCAGCTTATACTCTGGGTTAATACTTCACAGCAGCTGCTTCTTTCTTCATGTAGTAGCGCCCCTGCGCATACTCTTTCGAGGCCTGGGTACACATTCAGTGCGGCAACACGCACGAGCAGTTCTGTCAGGTATGCAAGCGCTGCGATAGTGCTAAATCTAAATGTCTTTGCAACACGCCCATGCACACTATTCGCCTCGTGTGCGACCGATGGCGGCGCTGCGAATGGCGCTCCGGTGACGCAAGAGAGGGGATTCGGCTTTTGTCGTCTGCTACGCTTTGCCTAAAACAGCAGCATTTTCGTTATAGTTCGCTCGCGTCGCACGGCATTCCTCGACTACTAGCTGCATTTTATTCTTATCATATTTCTTGAGATGACTGCTAGCATTACATGAGTTTAAGAAACGTTAACATTTAACATATCTTCTGTATACCGACAGCCATCACGGTCAGGTTCATGCCCCCGAGTTCGTAGCGTTACTCACTGGGCTGGATGGCGTTGAAATAGCTTACGTGAGAGCGCGAAAGCCCCCGCCAAGTGAGTTAAAGAGAGTCTCCGCTGCTTTGAAATCGCAGCGCGATCAATTTTGCGGCTTATTCGCAAAAATCAGCGTTGTATAAACAGACTTGAGATGAACGAAAATTCACGCTCCACTCCCAACTGTAGTCATGTGGACTTGTGCAGACATGACAGCCGACAAAATGAAATCGATAAGTTCATCGACCAGCGGGTTATTGCGGACCACTAGCATAGATTGGCGAGCTGGATGCAAATAAGATCGCTCGGAATGAAACGCCAGCAGTGGTGCGCGTGGTACAGTTCCACCCTTATGATTAGAGATAGATACGTTCATGAGCCGCATTCATGTTTTCGATCACGCAGTGCTGCCTACTCAACTGTGCGAACCTGCCAATGGTCATGACAGGATGGCGCACACTATATATTTCTAATGCTTGGGCAACGCGATCCGCTGCAGTGTTCGCGTTTCACTTGACACCGATAGTACAGCTTCGTAAACATTAGGAAAAGTCAGCGAATGTGTCTAGGAAGAGGAGAAAGAGAGCTCTTTTCCACCATTCTTTTGGCCCCTGTGGCTGATTATTGTGATTCTTTACCGTGCTGTAACAAGATTGAATATTTTAGGCTGGGAGCCTTAGATTCCACATAAATTGCGAAAATTGACCGTCGGCGTCCCGCGTGCCAGCGTCAACACGAGTGATGTGAAAATTCATCACATGATTACGTCATCATGACATCCCAGACCGACAAAATTTGTGACATCATAAGTTCATGTCACATGATTACGTCATCACATGACATCATCGCTTTGCATTGCCTCCGTGATTGGTAGGTCGATCTCGGAGGCGATGCAAAACCAGGTGATGAGTAGAAAGCTTCAATGCAAAACCACGTTACGTCCAGAAAGCATTCGGAGCGGGGCGGCGAAGGAACAATACATCGACTCAAGAAAAAGATGGCTTTCGCCTTCGAGTCAACTTAGGCAAATGCATAAGGAACTCGAGTCTCTTTAATACAGTGATTGCACCAAGCCACATCAGGAGTCGACCGTTGAGACTGATTTACAGTATTTTATTGCAAATACATCTTTCGATGCGAAAGCTTTATATTTATCAACGTTAGTATAATTACACTAATTCTGTTCAGCATATTTTCAGACCACCGTGAACGAGTGAACAAACGTCGATTTATTAACGTATGGATTAAAATATGTTGCAAAAAAAAAAAGAACAAGAACAAAAGAAAATCACTCCGGACAACCTACCGATATTTCATATCCCCGTCGTGCATCCCCTTTAGACTCACCCTGTTTATTTCGTGTTTCAATTTAAAGTACTTACGACGTGCTTACACAGCAGCTGCTAAAAATGTGTATTTAATCAAACGTTGTGGCCGGTAACGCCACTTAATTTATTTGAATGACATCACACGTCGTTTGTCATGCTCCGAACATGTGAATTGAACCGAAGGAGCAGTCTTGGCAACCGAACATGCGCAGCACGCGGTATACATTTATTGCGCTTTAACGCAGACATGGAAGCTGAAGCCCGAACGCTGAAGTCAGTTATCGAAAACGGGCAGGAAAGTCATTTTGAGTGCGCCACGGCCATAGAACAGTCGCGAAAAGAAAAATTCACCATAGAAGCATATGTACACATGGATGGCTAGCAGACGACAACAGGAGCAATCGACGCAGAACGTGCTCCTGACGGCAACTCCGCTCGAATTCGATGGGCATTTTGCTTGAACATTCAGTACAAATTGCTTTATCAACTCTCCCACCAATGTTTCAATAACTCGAGCGCGATAGACAGGCTTGCAGCGTCGAGCAGCCTTCATGTAGCGAACGCGCGCGCGAAGAGCTGCATCTGAGTCCTCTCCCTGACGTCACACGCGAGAGGGCGCCACTCCAAGATCTCGAGGCGAATAGCGCTCACTGACATATTTTCAGCGATGATGACGCATTTTTCAATGACAAGTGTGCGCTCTTGAGCATTTATAACTTAAAAGGCCACAAAACTACCGTTTTCATTATACCTTTCAATGCTGCGCCAACTCGCAGACGGCATACGAACACTTTCAATACCACTCAAACGGATCGCACAGGCTGCCGAAGTGAAGTCTGAGTTATCCGCACAGTTTTCAGACTCGCAGGGTGTTCTAACACGCTTCAAACAACATTTTGTTTTTCTGCCGTCCTCCCTCGATCTGGAATCTTGTTTTTCTTTTTTTTTGGCGGCTTCCCAAGATACGACGGGACGCTATAGGAAAAACTTTCGGCACACTTCCCTGCAGAAGACTCCACTTCATTACAGCAAGTGTATTCGAATTTTTTTCCCGTCGGCAACGTGCCTATACGTTTTCAAGATGTCCTCGTCATGAAAATGCACATCGCAAACTCGCAATTTGTCCGACAGCCTTTTGTCAAGACGGAGACTAGCGCGATCTCACGCTGCACAGAGAGCCGAATCACGTGGAGCCCAGAAGTTTCGCGGAAGTCCTATAGCCGCTTGTGCATCCAGACACGCAACAAGTCGGCATTGCAGACGAACAAACATCCACGCTACATCGAGCACAACAGCAGGCAAAATCTCTTCAGTGAGCGTACTACAACACGCGGACACAGCGCAACCGCAGCCAAACACACACTCGATGCGGCGCACGTTGCTGGACTGGCTGAAGCCTGTTGCGACAACAGCGCCACTTCCAGCCACCGCTGCGGCGGCGCCGCGCAACACCGCCGAGTTTTCAAACTGAACAGGTTCTATAAACGTTGGTTGGGCCGGTGGAGCAGTGGCTGGCAGCACCACTGGCACCCCTGCGAGAGCGCCGAGCTGTCATCTGCTCGGCGCGACATCGTCTGCTCGAAGCACCGCCGCTCGCGCGTTGTTTTTACCATTTGTACGCTAGCTTCTTTCAACCTTGTTGGTGCACCTCGAACGCAATGAATCGAACGCAATGAAGACTGCCCCGCCGCTATTAGCTACGAGCAGGGTATTTAGCGAAATACACGTAGTGCCTCCCTTTAGTCGAATTATTCACGAGACGTGGTGCAACGCCGACCACGGCTTTGCACGAATGCTGCAGGATACGCTTGAGACACGACTGATGCGCGACGGTCTGTCTGCTGCCGGCGGCCGCCGCCGCAGGCGTAACCATGGCAACATCAGCGGTAACCTTGGTAACAGGTGAAGGCAACGGTGGCGCCGCCTGGATTTTCAGAAAAGAATGCCTCAGCGCGGCGCCCTGTGTGGACCCACTCTCCCATTCTAGTACAATCTAGCAATAACGATAACGAGCACGACGAGCCTGCACGTTGCTGTTGCCGAGAGTATGAGCAGCTCGTACATTCAAAATGGGAAAAATACTTTATTTATAATAATAATAATTTATTACGTAATAATAATTTATTACGCCCACGCATGCTACTTTCAAAACATAATGGTGCAATTTTTCTTTTTCTAATCGTGTGTTTGGGCATGCTGTGAACGAGAGTGCACGGTTGCGCTGTTTACACTTCCGTCGCTCAATAGCCATCGGAGTTTCAACGAACGGGTTGGGTGCTCCGTTGACTCAATAGACTATTGACTCGACGGCCTTCGAAATTGCCCGTGTGGCAGCTTGTGCTTGACAGTTGAGTCAATAGACCGTCGGTTCAAAGGCCTTCCAAACACCCGTGTGACACCGGTATTAAGTACCTACAATATGACGACTTACCAACTAGCCCAACAACAAGTTCTAATCGCATACTCCTGACCAGCGAATAATGGAGGGTACACATGTACCCGCCACCCAAACTGTGTACACTGTGCGCCAAACTGTGTACACATTAGCCCTTTAGAGGTGGCAGCAGCCTGCCCCTGCACACGATAGAGACAAAATCTGAATACATTTCAGTTGAAGACAAGCCCCCAGAGCAAAGCTTTACTGCAGAAAAAAAAATTAATTAAAACTGTAGATTTATGCACAATGCAAGCTGATACCAACCAGCAAAGGAACAATGGACACAGAAAAAGAAGGAGACAGGACAAGGCTGCCGCTGTCACCTTTTTCTGCGCCCACTGTCCCTGAAGAGTTTTTTCATTTACAATCACATACCAACTATTGACATTGTTGCACTGAAGCGAGTACTCAGCATAGGCCACTTTGACTCGTTATACTTTGTGAACAAAGCAAATGAGCACACAATACTGTGTCCTCATTTGCATTGAAGCAGTGTTTTGACTGACATAAGTGGTCTTCTACAAAAATTTGCATTAAAAATGTCATAAGAGTTTTTTCATTTTGTTTATTTCTGAAAACAAGCTTTTTGTCACTTCTTTAGCTACCTTTTTTGTTATTGCACTGCCTCTAGGAAAATTTTTAGCGGAAATGTTGTACAGGATTGCTTTATATTTAACACTTCTTAGAAGTTTCTGTGGAAAATAATATTGTTGGGGTTCAACGTCCCAAAAGCACGATATGATTATGAGAGACACTGTCGTGGACTGCAGGATTGGGCGTGTTGGTACAACACGATTATGAGTGCAAAACAGCGCAACCGACATGAGGGGACAGAAGAAAGGACACAGAGCACTGATAGCGCTCTATGTCCTCTCTTCTGTCCCCTCCTGTCGGTTGCGCTGATTTACACTCATAAACCATAGTGGAGTGCTCCGTAAATTTCGACCGCCTGGGTTTCTTTGTGTGCACCTAAATTTAAGTACATGGGCCTCAAGCATTTTTGCCACCATGAGAAATGCGGTCGCCGCGACCGGGATTCAATCCAGTGACCTTGGGTCAGTAGTCAAGTACTATAACCATTAAACCACCATGGTGGGTCTCTGTGGAAAATAGCAACTGCACCTAGGTTGGCAAACATTTTATTTGGGCCGTGTTTGCCATTTTCTCACTTTTTTTTTTTTTTTGTGGACAGCATAAGAAAAGCATGGATGTAATTCACAGTGATGCTTATTAAAGCCAGCAGAAAACAATTTCGACACAACATTATTTGAGGTACTATAACCATTAGACCACCATGGTGGGTCTCTGTGGAAAATAGCAACCGCACCTAGGTTGGCAAACATTTTATTTGGGCCGTGTTTGCCATTTTTTCACTTTTTTTTTTGTGGACAGCATAAGAAAAGCGTGGATGTAATTCACAGTGATGCTTATTAAAGGCAGCAGAAAACAATTTCGACACAACATTATTTGAGGTACTATAACCATTAGACCACCATGGTGGGTCTGTGGAAAATGGCAACCGCACCTAGGTTGGCAAACATTTGGGCCGTGTTTTGCCATTTTTTCACTTTTTTTTTGTGGACAGCATAAGAAAAGCGTGGACGTAATTCACAGTGATGCATATTAAAGGCAGCAGAAAACAATTTCGACACATTATTTGAGGTACTATAACCATTAGACCACCATGGTGGGTCTCTGTGGAACATAGCAACCGCACCTAGGTTGGCAAACATTTTATTTGGGCCGTGTTTGCCATTTTCTCACTTCTTTTTTTTTTGTGGACAGCATAAGAAAAGCGTGGATGTAATTCACAGTGATGCTTATTAAAGCCAGCAGAAAACAATTTTGACACAACATTATTTGAGGTACTATAACCATTAGACCACCATGGTGGGTCTCTGTGCAAAATGGCAACCGCACCTAGGCAACACCACCTAGACTAACTCAAGGCCTCCGCGCGCTGCCGTGACGTCACGCACACGGGATGGGCCTGGAAATTGGGCTTCACCTCGTGCGGTGTTTTCCGGCAGGTTTTGGGCGCGCTCGTTGTGTTTTGCCCGGTCGCGGCGGCCGCATTTCGATGCAGGCAAAATGCTAAAAGCCCGTGTGCTTCGATTTAGGTTCACGTTAAAGAACCGCAGAGGGCGCAGAATTCCGGAGCCCTCCGATACGGCTTTCCTGATAAATATATCGCTCGTTTTGGTCGTAAAGCACTGTTGGGACGCGTGTACGCGCGGGAGAAGAAGACACGACCGCGCGGCGTGGATCCCAAACATCAACTGTTTATTCAGGTTCTCTGGAGGTTCCGGAGAGCAGCGGAGGGTGGCGCTGCCTGGCGGCTTGGCTTGGCTTGGCTGCCGCCACGGCCTCCCCCCTAGTGAGTTGCCGAACGGAGTTAAAGGTCCAGGCGAGTGGGTGCTCTTGATAGCCGCCCACTGTGCGTCAGCCGGGAGGGCACCTCGTGGACTTGGGCTGGCATTGAAGCTGGGGGTCCTGGCGATGATTCCCTTCGTGGAGGCAACACGGCGTCGTCACGGTCCATGTGTGCTGGCATTGATGCGGTCCAACGACACGACCTCCTCACGGCCGTTTCTCTTCATTGTGAATTGCTTGTTGCCACGGCGGAGGACTTGAAACGGCCCATCATAGGGTGGCTGAAGAGGTCGCCGAACCGCGTCGTGTCGTACAAACACATATGGGCACGATGTGAGCTGTGGGTCGACGTGCACCACACGCGACCCTGGGGGCCGTGGAGGTACCGCGCGCAGTTTGCTCATGACGTTGCGTAGGCGAAGTGCATAGTCGCTGCAAGCTATGGATGCCTCCTCTGAGCCGCGCGCAAAGAGCTCTCCCGGCAGCCTGAGTGTCGTGCCGTAGACCAGCTCAGCGGCGCTGCAGCCAATGTCCTCTTTCAAGGTGGACCTTATACCCAAAAGAACGAGTGGGAGGGCCTCCACCCAGTTGTGTTCCTCGGTTGCCGTGAGCGCAGCCTTCAGCTGGCGGTGAAAGCGCTCCACCATGCCGTTGCTCATGGGGTGGTACGCTGTCGTGCGTATGCGTGAGGTGCCCATGAGCTGACTGATGGCAGTGAAAAGGGCTGATTCGAATTGTCGGCCGCGGTCTGTTGTTATCGTGGAGGGCACACCGAAACGGGCTACCCAGTGGTACAGGAAAGCACTCGCAACCGTCTCGGCAGTGATGTCCGCGATAGGGATGGCCTCCGCCCAGCGGGTGAACCTGTCGACACAGGTCAGCAGGTAGGCCTTTCCGTGGCAGGGTGGCAGTGGGCCGACGATGTCCAGGTGGACATGATCAAAGCGAGAATCCGGAGTGGGGAGTGTTCCCAGTGCTGTCGAGGTACCGGCGTTGTATCTTAGAGCGCTGGCAAGCTACACATTCGCGTGCCCAGCGTCGGACGTCCCGATTTACGCCCGGCCAGACAAATCTTGCCGTCACCAGTCTTTGGGTGGCTCTAATCCCCGGATGAGACAGTCTGTGCAAGGACTCGAACACATGGCGACGGAGGCTCGCGGGCACGAACGGGCGAGTTCTACTGACGCTTGTGTCACAGCAAACCTTGTCCTCGGATCCGGGAACCGGGATCCACTCAAGATTCAGGGCAGTGGTCGCGGTCAACAGGTGTTTCAGTTCGTCATCTTCACGTTGAGCGGCTGCCAAAGCGGGAAGATCAACCTGTAGTGTGGGCATGATGGCGTTCACAGGATTCCGTGAGAGGGCGTCCGCTACCTCGTTGTCGCCGCCTTTGACGTGGCGGATATCAGTCGTGAACTCTGATATATAGGACATTTGGCGCCGTTCACGTGCTGTGTGCGTTCCACCGTCGGAGCTTAGCGAGCGCAATGCATAAGTAAGCGGCTTGTGGTCGGTGAGGACGAAAAACTCTACACCTTCCAGGAAATGGCGAAAATGTCGTATGGCAGCGTACACGGCCAGCAGTTCTCTCCCGAAGGTGCTGTAGCGGCGCTCGGTAGGTGTTAGCTTCCTCGAAAAAGAAGGAAATCGGGCGCCAGATTCCCCCAACGAGCTGCTGTAATACAGCCCCAACGGCTGTATCGGAGGCATCTACCATTACGCTCTGCGGGACACCGGACCTGGGGTATTCAAGCAGTGCGGCGTTTGCCAAAGCGTCCTTGACCTCGCAGAAGGCTTCTTTTGCTTCTTGAGACCAGGAGAGGGTGTCCGAGCCATTTCGTGAAGTGGCCAGCAGGTCGTGAAGAGGTTGAAGGATATGGGCGCAGCGGGGAATGAAACGGCGGTAGAAGTTTACCAAACCCAGAAATTCCCGAAGCTGGCGCTTGGCGGTCGGCTGCGGAAATCCTTGCACGGCTTCAACCTTGTTGGGTTGAGGAAGAACTCCTGAGGCGGAGATGACGTGTCCAAGAAACGAGAGTTGTCGCACACCAAGCTTGCATTTGGCCATGTTCACGACAACGCCATGTTCCACTAAGCGCTGGAAGACGATGCGCAGATGATTCACGTGCTCTTCCGGAGTGCTGCTGGCGACTAGCAAGTCGTCAAGATAGGCGTGGCAGAAGCTGAGGCCGCGTATAGCACCGTCCATGAACCGCTGGAATGTCTGACCCGCGTTTCGGAGTCCGAATGGCATTCGGAGGAATTCGAAAAGTCCGAAAGGCGTTGCGATGGCGGTCTTCGGGACGTCCTCCGGGGCAACGGGAATCTGATGGTATGCCCGCACCAGGTCGATCTTCGAGAAGATAGTGGCACCGTGAAGCCTCGTCGTGACATCGTGTATGTGCGGTACCGGGTATCTGTCTGGAGTCGTTACCTGGTTCAGCGCCCTATAGTCTCCGCATGGTCGCCAGTCTCCCGGCGTTGACTTTGGCACCATATGAAGTGGAGATGCCCAGGCGCTCGACGAGGGTCTGATGATCCCTAGCTCCATCATGTGTTCAAATTCCTGTCGTGCGACCTTCAACTTCTCTGGAGGCAAACGGCGAGGCCGCGCGTGCACGGGTGGGCCGCTGGTGGCGATGTAATGGCGTACCTCGTGCTAGAGTTACTGTATATGCTACAGTAATAAGCATATACAGTAACTCTACCTCGTGCTTCACCACGGCGCTGGCTGGCGGCTGCCTCTAGAGTTACTGTATATGCTACCTTTAGGTAGCAGAGTTGCGCATAGGTCCGCCATCTTGCCCGCCGAGGCATCCACGTCATGCAGGAAAGCCACCCCTTTCGAATGTAGGAGCCGACGCGGCTCCGTGCGCTTTCTCGTTCGTTCATAACCCGTCGCTGGCGCAATGACTTTCGCTTCGATTAAAAAAAAAAAAAGGAGAACTCGAACAAATAATGACTTCAGATGAAACTGCATGGTGCTATAGCTTGTTCGATGGCCGTTACCATCGGAAGTAATATTTTTTGTTTTAAATAGCGAACAGGAAAACTTCGACTTAATTTGTCGAGATTCTCGACAAATTAAGTTCAGCAAATCGCTCGTTTCACGTAGTTTTTGACGCAGCGCTTAGGGTGGGTCGAGAAAACAATTGCTGGAACTATCACTCCGTGTTTTACAAATAACGCAAGCAAACGAGAATTTTCCGCATATCTACGTAGCTGTGGCATAAAGTAAACACTCGGTGAGGTTTGGAATGCAATGCCGCAAATTAACCGGACTGAATTATACTGTTCTGACAGACCTGTAAGGTGCATATCCACGCATTCACTCAAGCACAATTTTATCGTTCCGTCCCGTTCGATTTATGTCAACGGCTAGTGAGCAATTGACCAGTGGGCAGCACTGAGTCGCGGCGCAACGCCGCACATGCACTACTAACACTGACATTCACTAAAAACGGACAACGAAAGACACAACCACCACAACAACGAAAAACATTCCGCACTCAGCCGGATCGCCTCGCCGGAGTGCTTGGGCAGCGATGGCGATAGCGGTGGCAACGGCGGTAGAGCAGAGCAGCGGTGGTGGCGCGGCGGTCGCCAGTACCCGCGCGGCCGTGAAGTTGGCTTTCCCTCAAAAGGATGCTTTTTGCGCAGCGCGCTTGGCGAATGGGGGGCGCGAGCGGCGAGTTCTATCAGTGGCGCAACTCTGCTACCTAAAGGTAGCATATACAGTAACTCTAGCTGCCTCGTCAACTAGGGAAAATCCTGCAGAATGCGAGTAAAACGTTCTGCACCGGACGGCCCGAGCAGAGTGGGGCTCAGCGGAGGGTGGTGCGAGGGATTGCCTTGCACAGTTGCCTGCGACACGGGATCGTGAAGGCGGCGGTTGCGCACGTCGACGAGAAGGCCGAAATGCCGAAGAAAGTCCGCACCCAAGATGGCGAACTTCACTGCTGCCACGATGAAAATCCACCGGAACGTTCTGTTCAAGCCTAAATCGAGTGGCAGCGAGCGATGTCCGTAGGTGGCGATGGTTGTGTTGTTGACCGCCTGAAGCGGGGACGCACTGGGGACACGGCGATCGGTGGACCCAACCGGCAGCACGCTCACCTCAGCGCCGGTGTCCACGAGGAATCGAAGGCCACTGTCGCGGTCGGTGAGGAAAAACACTGATGGACGACGTTCGGGGGCCTCTGCGACACTGGTCGTCCTCAGTGCCGGCCGCTCCCGTTTCCCGCATAGTCGCACGGAGGAATGCATTTGCGAGCAGCATTGCCATGCTTCCTGTGATACCAGCAGATTCTCTGTTGCACTGCTGGGCGCTGGCGCTCCTCGGGAGTGCTGCGGGCCTGCATCGCTGCGACGGTATCGGCGAGGCGGGATATCTGCTCCCGGATGTCATGCAGCGTGGTCGTGGGCGCGCCGCCGGCGATGTCTGGCTGTAGCGCCGCGACGGACGGCGGAGCGACCGCCAGCACCGAGTCCGCGAGCTCGGCGAGTTGAGACAGGCGTTTGTCGGCAGCCGAGGCGAGGACCATGCGCACGTTGACCGGAAGTCGTGTAGGAACAGCTCGCGAAGCAGTCTGCTGTCGGCATCAGTGGTGGCTGCGCCGGCCGTGTGCAACAGCTGCCTCATGTGGCGCAACAATTGGCTGGGCGTCCGGTCCCCGAGCTCGGTGTCGTGCAGTAGCTGCTGCAGTCGCTGAGGCTCCGACGGCGTGAGGCGGCTGATGAGCAGCTGTCTGAGCGCTGTGTACGCGTTCTCTGCGGTTGGAGCGACCAGCAGATCGCGTATCTCGCTCGCTATTGCCGGTGGGAGGCTGGCGACCACGTGGTGGTACTTTGTTAGCTCAGCGGCAATACGACGAGCGGTGAATTGGGGACTCCACCTGCAGGAACCACAGCTGCGGGTCCGCTGTCCAAAACGGCGGGAGCCTGATGTCGACGGCGGAGATGGCCGGTGCGTCAGGGGGAGTCTCCATGGCGTCGATCGCTTGAAAAAGGCGGTAAGCCTCGTCCGGGTCACCACTGTTGGGACGCGTGTACGCGCGGGAGAAGAAGACACGACCGCGCGGCGTGGATCCCAAACATCAACTGTTTATTCAGGTTCTCTGGAGGTTCCGGAGAGCAGCGGAGGGTGGCGCTGCCCTGGCGGCTTGGCTTGGCTTGGCTGCCGCCACAGCACCAATAGTTAATACTACCGTTTCAGTCACATAAGGATAAGAATTAGGACTATTATTACAAAATAGTTCGTGGAAACACTAAAAAAATACTTTATGACTGCGCCTATGCATAAATTCTTGTGCCCGCGAAGACCGCTACGAATGTGAAAACCTTGCAAACACAAGTAAATCTGTTTTTGCCTTACATTACATTTAAAGCAAAGTAAAACACATAACTTATTGACAATGGAAAGGGAAGAAATCCAGGAAGGAATGGGTACACGTTTTCAATAAATAAGTGATTTATTACAGAAGATGACAAAGATGGAGAAAAAAATAAATGGAGCATCCCAGCTAGATGAAATAATGTTCTGCAAATCTACCAGCACGAATGAACATAGTTTACATCACACAAATACTTCTTTTTTTATTTACAGTACTATAAGCCCTTGCAGGCTGTTACAGGGGTGGGAAAGGACATATGCAAAGTAGTTTCAAACCTTGGTAAAAAGAGGTTCAGGTGATTTATAATCAACAAATACACTTCACTTGAGTTGTTCAATACAATAATTCTAACTGGGCAGAATGAAAAACCTGAATACATTCAAATTTCAAACAGTTCAAACAACAAGAAAACATGATCACAATACATATTTATGTCCAAAGTCACTTTTCATTTCTGCAGAGTTTGCAGCTTTCGACTTTCTTTTGTAATAGTTGGGTTGTCGTTTGGCGTTTGGAGCTTTCGCTTTCCTTTCGGAATAGTCAGTTCGTTGTTTGCTGTTTTGCACAAATTGTTGAGCAGTGTATTTGCCGCTGCACTCAAGACATGATGCATTACTTCCGGTGGGGAATGACCTGAGTCACA
>JALIZH010024207.1:0-19348 GCA_030522465.1 Rhipicephalus appendiculatus
GGCTTTTCCTTTACGATATTTACCTTGACCACTTATGTAGGCGACCAGGACAGTGTAGTAACCTGCCCATTAACGACATGTACATTTTTTTTAGAACTGATTGTTAACAATGTAAAGTTGTACAAGCAACTTACTAAGGAACAGCGTGAGGCATTCTTGCCGAGGAAAAACGTGACACTATGAAGAGACAAATGATTTTGAGTGTGCAGTGTTGTGCTAGGGTAGAGCTGCGCACTTTGCAGCGAAAGGTAGTCTGCGACACTGCGCGAATGGAGCCAGATTGAAACAGGAACACCTACATGATGTCATCTTGATAAGCCTCCGTCGTCAGTCAGGTTGAACTGTGGAGTTCAGATCCCCTTGCAAGGAGTTCTACTAGTAACTTGCGCTGTAAAAAGTACCGCAGGACAAGAAATGACCTTCAGAGTTCATCCTTTAAGCAAAAACTTACACGATAAATATCATGTTTAGTATGGTGCTCTTTTAATATATCTGATGAACTCCTCACAAAGAAGGGCAGGTTCAAACAAAAGAAGCAAATATAGGGGAACAAAGCGTCGGCCTCGTTAAAACTGGTCGTAGTTGGGACGCGCCGTCTTTTACATGCGAAGCTGCTTAAGGCCGAGTTCCATCCGGTGGGGGTGGTGGTGGTGGCGAGCTTCCTGACCACCCTTACTGCGCATGCGCACTCTCCACACACCTCCTCTCCTACTCTCCCCCTCTTCCTCCTCTAGGCATCCCTGCCCGCGGCGACCATACCCCCACTGCGCATGCGCGTCCCCTCCCCCCTCTCTCGCCTAGCAACGCGGTCGCAGGCACCATCTGCTAGCGAGTTTCTTGATTGAAAAAACCGACTGCTCGCGCTGCACGACCGTTCACTGGCCAGCCCGTATATATAGGCACTGGATCTTGACCTGCAAGGTAGTGCCGGTGGGAGATTTCTCCTGTGCGTTGTTGAACAATAAAAATTAGGAGCGTGCGCGTTAACTAAAAACAGACTGCGGGTCTCTGTGTCCAACCGGAGTCTTCTGTCTCTCATTGCCCATTAGCAGGGATTGGCATGTTACAGTAGGAAACACCGGTCCATCACTGCGTGCCTTGCCGCTCCCCAGGTTTCTCTCCTGCGCAGCGCCGCGATCAGCGCCAGCGTCAACGCCGCCGCCAGTGTAAGCGTTAGCACCCGCTGCTTCGCATCTACACGTGCTTCCCTTTAGCGGGAGATGGTGTAATATTATACATGACACACCGAACTTTCCAGCCTTATTACTGGTGGTCGCGCAAGCTCTGGAATAAGCATGACTGTTTTCGTCCTGCGCGCTGTCTTAACAAAATGAACTACTGCAATCACGAAGCTTCTCGAACACTGAAGCGCGAAGCGGAGCATTTCTGACAGTCTTTGTGGGCGTATATCCAATACAGTAAAATTGAAACGGGATAACGCGCGTGGCTATATACACGTGTCTTGCAGAGCTAGGCTTTGACTTCACTACCACACTATTCGTGGCACTCTTAACTAAAATCACTAATGGATTAGTTGATATGTAAATGTGTTTATTGGATGACGACACTCCGCAACAGCAGCAATCTAGGCGGAGCACAGACTCCCAGCCCGAGCCGCGTTTTCAGAAAGGTCCCGAAGAGGACAACCCACTGGAAAGTGCTTGAATGGACGATCCAATAGAGTTACAAGGCTTCACTATACAGGTACACTATGCATCGCCCTATACAAGCTTCACTATGCAGTACACGAAACGAATCACATGCACGGCTTTCGCCATCTGTGTGATCCTTTGAGATGCTTACCCAGTTTTCCTTTCGCGTTTTCTGTGTACCTCGACTGCAACGATCTCACTTAGTTGAGATATAATCACAAACTGCAAACTGGCATTTTAAGTCCAGTGTTCCAGAAGCACATGACAGCGCTGACAACGCTGTGAACTAGGATTTTCTGTCGTCCTTCGTCGTTTATTCATCAAGATAAGCACGCTTTAAGTGCCATTTCATAGCGACCTTCCATGTCTCCAAACATTGCAACAACTCTCTTAAGAATCCATCATCGCCGTAATGTATGTCATTCTGGTTTTTATACACTCTGGTACGGAACGGAGTTCTTATACTCCGTTTCATGCATCATGTGGAGTGCTGTGGAAGCTATGCAAGAAGTTCGGTCAGCAAAATCTATAAACCCCCGGGCCTCTCACGCTTAGCTTTCGTCGTTGTAAACGTGGCCTCCACGATGGGCACCAGCTGCGCGCTGCCGGAACTAATCGCGGAGGTCACAATACGAAAACACAGAGACGCTAGCGATCCTGAACAATCTATTGACAATCGTATAAATAATGGGGTTTGTTTTTTTCTCAAGTAGAAAGAATCTATAGTCGGTGACAGCCTAAGAATAAATATAAGCTCCGCCCACGGGACCGCATTGCTCATATTTTCCATGCCTTCGCTCTACAAACGAAGTAGTTCCAGAACAATGACAATAATTTGACGCATATAAACATTATCTTCAATACTGCATTTATATCGAAATAAAGAAAGTCGAGCTACATAAAAAAAAAACTGTGAATGCACGGCGTTCAGCGTCAGCTTAACGATGTATCTGTTGCTTAAATCGCAATAATAATAATATCTGGGGTTTAACGTCCCAAAACCACCATATGATTATGAGAGACGCCGTAGTGGAGGGCTCCGGAAATTTCGACCATCTGGTGTTCTTTAACGTGCACTGACATCGCACAGTACACGGGCCTCTACCATTTCGCCTCCATCGAAATGCGACCGCCGCGGCCGGGATCGAACCCGCGACCTTCGGGTCAGCAGCCGAGCACCCTAACCGCTATACCACCGCGGCGGACTGCTTAAATCGCACCCCCCGCTGCGGTCATCTCGGAGTCTGCTAAAAACTAATGTACATCTCAAAGGCAACGTTTTCGCACTGCGCCTGTTATGGTAATAAAACCAATAATGCCATATTTAACGCAAGATTTAATATAAAGCAATCATTTCTTTACGGTTTTACAAAACGAAACAAGGACATTAATTACTACATTGATAAGGTGGTTGGCATTTTTTTTTCTTTTTACGAAACTTTCGCCGCCAGTTTCCTTCATTGCCTGCTGTAACTATGGTGGGTCCGGTGGTGGCATGGCGAACACTCGTTTCAAGCACGTCTGTTTCATCTTGCAGATTGCTGTTATC
This sequence comes from Rhipicephalus appendiculatus, assembly GCA_030522465.1. Classification (NCBI taxonomy): domain Eukaryota; kingdom Metazoa; phylum Arthropoda; class Arachnida; order Ixodida; family Ixodidae; genus Rhipicephalus; species Rhipicephalus appendiculatus. Next base: position 3,202 of record JALIZH010024207.1, read on the forward strand.
GCTGGCTGCCCCGATGTTCTGATTCATGATTCTACAAGCGACACATCGCGCAGGCTCCTACCTACGATTCAGCGGTGCTCGAACTGGCGGTGACGCCCTATCTTCGGCGGGGCAGGGATGCGTTGCTGCTGACCGTGTGAAGGATTTTCTGTCTACTGACGTGCCTTCGATCAACCATCTGTACTGCTCACGGCATGGTACAGCGGCGGCGCTGACAGCGAGGATGCCCAAGGACATAAGAGCGGAATCGTGGAACCATCACTTCAGTGGGTCCGGTGGTGGCATGGCGAAACACTCGTTTCAAGCAAGTCTGTTTCATCTTGCAGATTGCTGTTATCGCTGGCTGCCCCGATGTTCTGATTCATGATTCTACAAAGCGACACATCGCGCAGGCTCCTACCACGATTCAGCGGTGCTCGAACTGGCGGTGACGCCCTATGTTCGGCGGGGCAGGGATGCGTTGCTGCTGACCGTGTGAAGGATTTTCTGTCTACTGACGTGCCTTCGATCAACCATCTGTACTTCTCACGGCATGGTACAGCGGCGGCGCTGACAGCGAGGATGCCACAAGGGCATAAGAGCGGCATCGTGGAACCATCACTTCAGTGGGTCCGGTGGTGGCATGGCGAACACTCGTTTCAAGCAAGTCTGTTTCATCTTGCAGGTAACATACAATTACAAATGCTATAGAAGTGATAACCGCTGTTTGTTGCTGCTACCGGACCCCCCTGAACTGTATTGCCGTTGTGACGCAAATGATGCATTGCCTACGAATGTCATTGTTGTTCTGTGTGGCGACATAGAGACCAATCCTGGTCCCAACGTAGATGAAAAGCTGTCTCAACTACTGGCTAGGGCAAGCCCGCATCAGCCAGGAACTAGCTAGCCTGTCTCAAACAGTTGCATCATTTGAAAGTCGTCTAATGAATGTCGAGGTAATGGCGACGTCTGCGTCAAATGTTATTCCACGTGTAAGTGAACTGGAGCAGACAGTCTGTACGCTACAAACACTAGTTGGCAAGCTTGACCGTCATAATGATGAGCTAGAGAACAGACTTCGTAAAAACAACTTGATAATTCATGGTTTCCGTGAAACACCTTCCGAGACGGCTGAACATCTGCTTGAGTCTGTATTGGATATGTTATCAGCTAAACTCGGTGTAGAATGTAACGACATAGAGCGTTGCCACAGGCTTGGTACAGCAAGAACAGATAAACCTCGGCCAGTAATCATTAAACTGATGGATTTCAGGTCAAAGATTGCTATCTTAAGCAACGCCCGAAAACTGAAAGGAACTAGAATTTATATAAATGAGGAATTACTCTGCTCGGGTTAGACTGGCACGTAAAGCGCTGTGGCAGAATTCGCAAGATATCCGCAAGAATGCTGTAAAAGTGAAACTCAAACACGACACACTCTCAATTGACGGCGTTCGTTACATGTGGGACACTGATAAAAAAGCCATTGTTAAGGTTTCTACACATTCACTTCCAACGAAATCCGCTTCTGTAAAATCGGCTTCTGCGAAAGCCGTTGGTATGAATTCAGCTCTATCCTATTCTGTTTTCTAGAAGGCTGATTGACGTTGTGATCAAAACATAATTGTCCTCAATGTAAATGCGAGAAGTATACTAAACAAAATTGAAGCTCTGAACTGTTTAGTTGAATGCCACAACCCATCAATTCTTTGCCTTACTGAGACTTGGCTAAATGATACTGTTAATGACAGCGAAATTTTGCCTGCTGGTTGTGCACTTCTTCGAAAAGACAGGCATGTTGGCCGTGGAGCAGGTGTGGCACTTTTAATTGAATCAAATCTTGACTTATCTTTATTACCTGACCTTCCAGGCACTGAAACTATTTGGTGCAAATATACATTAAAGGTATCGTAATAGTTGTTGGTGTCCTCTATCACCCTCCTAACTCCGACGATGTTGTTCCTACTATTAATGATTACCTCGTTAGTAACAAGTTGTACGATTGTAACTTATTGTTAGCTGGAGATTTCAATCTCCCGTGCGTTAACTGGAACTTACTTACCCCAACAGGGCGCGACAGGGCGCTTTGTGCTTCCCTGATCGACCTGGCTGTTTCTTTTGGGTTAATTCAACTTGTAGGTACTGCAACACGAGAGGACGCAATATTAGACCTTGTATTTGTAAACCAGCAACTTTCCTCGCGTGGTGTAAAATGTGAAGTTATCGAAGGGTTATCTGACCATAAGGCTGTTGAAGTCGCCTTGAGCTTAGTGTGTCCCCCCTCAAAGACCTGAGATCATAACTGTTTTGAACTTTTCTAAAGCTGACGACACTTCCGTATTGGATACTTTAGCTTCATCTTTTGATGAATTTGAATGTCGTAGCGAATATTGCAATGTAGATACGCTGCTCCTTAAATTTTGTGACATTGTGCGTGAATGCCTATCAAAGTATGTGCCTCAAAAATATATTAAACGGAACTCAAGACACCCATGGTATAATAGAGAAATAATTCAGCTCAGTCGTCGCGTAAAGCGCTTACGTAAGAATCGTCATTCCAGGTGTAAGGAAAATGTTCCTTCATTTAGCACACTGAAAAGAAAATTAAGCGCTGAAATGAAAGAAGCTAGGAACTATTACTTTAGCAATACTTTGGCTACATTTATGAAAAAAAATCCATCCAGGTTTTGGAGATCGATTATTCCTGTATCATCTATACCTTCATCGTTTATTGTTAATGACCAATCCTGCTCAAATCCTCAAAGTATAGCAAATGCCTTTAATAATTACTTTTAATCTGTTTTTTCTACTGATAACGGCATCAATCCTTCCTTTTCTGCATGCAGCAATCTGCCGGTGCTTCCTGATCTTGAAGTAACCTCTTCTGGAGTACATAACCTAATATTAAATATTGATGTTATGAAAAGCTCTGGCCCAGACGGTATACCAAATATGTTTCTAAAGAGATATTCGGCGTGGTGTGCTAATTACCTTACTGTAATATTTAAAAAAATCAATACTCTCTGCAACAGTTCCCCAGCTATGGAAATTAGCAAACGTGGTGCCTGTATTTCAGTCTGGAAACAAGCAAATAATAGGAAATTATAGGCCAATATCTTTACTTTCTACCAGCTCTAAACTTTTAGAGCATATCATTCATAAATACATTGTTGAATACCTTAATGCACACAACATACTTTCCCGATCACAGCACGGCTTTCGTGCTGGCTATTCTACTGTCACGCAGTTGCTTGAATTTACGCACGACATTGCTTCTTCACTTAACGATCGAGGACAGACAGACGCCATATTTATTGACTATTCTAAGGCCTTTGACTTGGTTTGTCATGCTAAGCTTTTGGTTAAACTTAGGGTGTTTTTTGATGATAACAAACTAGTTGACTGGATTGCAGATTACTTGCGGTCGCGCACACAATTTGTAACGTTTAACTGCGTGAAGTCATCTGACGTACAAATCACGTCAGGGGTGCCTCAAGGCTCGGTGCTCGGGCCGCTCTTGTTTATCATCTATATAAATGATGTAGCAGAAATTATCGGTGACACTCCAGTTAAACTTAGAATGTATGCAGATGACTGCGTTATATATAACACCATCTCTAATGTTGAAGACCAGGAGGTGCTGAATAGCGTCTTTTCATCGTATTGTAACTGGAGTAACACTTGGCAAATGTCCATCAACTTCAAAAAGACTGTAGCCATGACCTTTTCAAATAAGAAACAACCTCTTTTTTTTTGCATATACTAATGACAGTGTCAGTCTAGCTCATGTCACTGAGTTTAACCCTCTATTGCATGAATTATGAGAAAATCAATTGAAAAATTATTTGATCATTTTTATCATTAACTACATGAACAATAACATGTACAAAAATTTTCAGATTTATTGTGACTGTATTAATGAAGATAGAGGTTTTTGCCAAATATGGCACACTATGCAAGTGGGCGAGCAAAATGGCTGCCATGGCCGAAAAACGAAATCTCAATGATTGCGGTCTTTTTTTAGCTTGATTTCTTGAATAAAGCAAAGCAATTGCTTCCTGTGTTCAGGCATAATTGAACATTTTGGTCAGCGCATCTGACTGCCGACATCTACGTGCAAGATGGCCGCTTACACGTTTGGCTCTACGCATGGTGCCGCCTTCATGTACTTTCCTACCCGAATTTCCAACCGCTGACTTGTGGTTGTGAGCGTCAGTTGCCGACAAATCGTAAAAGCTAAATATCGCCGTGCACTGGTTAGACTTCACAGAATTTTTTCGTGCAGCCATGCCAACAATGTAACGAAAAATTGCCAGGTACTGCTGCTGACACTCGATATTTTCGTGAAGCATCTGAAAACCTACCACCACCACTGAAATCTAGCAAAAACTAGCTGTGCTGCATGACCTCAGAGGATTTCTTTTTGTTTGTATTTGCACTGTGCAACAAAACATAGATGGCATCATATTTCACATTTCATCACTCACATGCATACTGAGCCAAATATGGCACATACCGATTTCCGACTAAATACCGTAGTGGAAAACTGATTTGAGAAGAGCCTTAATGAGCATGAATTTTCAAAGCCACGAGTTATGCCAAAATATTTTTTTCTTCCTTCTTCAACGAGAAAATGGTTGCAAGAAAAATATAGCAGTCATGTTGTTCAGAATCCGAGCTTGCACGTGCACCGTGAAATCAATTTCATGTCTATATTTCATACTGCTCTAGGGATTGCAGCACTTTTTTATATTTAGTGCGCGTAACTATAAGGGTTACTCTAACTGTGTCACATTCTCCACTGGTCCTCTAGCGCCCGCTATAAAAAATGTTAATCGGTATGTGCCAAATGTGGGACGCCATGCAATAGAGGGTTAAATACCTTGGCGTAACTCTCACAACAAATTTAAAATGGCAAACGCACGTTGAAACAATCTGCAACAAGGCTCTTCGAAAACATTGGCATCTCCGACGCACGTTAAGCAACTCCACAAAAGAATGTAAACTGACGGTGCACAAAACCTTGGTCAGGCCCATACTCGAATATGCGTCGGTTGTTTGGTCACCTCACCACAAACATGACATAGCTATGTTAGAATCTGTCCAAAAAAAAAGCTATAAGGTTTATATTTCGTCGCTATGATCGACACTTCTCGCCTAGTTCGCATGCGCACGTTTTATCGCTGCAGTCTCTCGAACATCGGCGCACTTGCGATCAGGTCCTCTTCCTGCATAAGATAGTTCACACCAGCTTGATTGTTTTAACGCCCTTTTCTTTTGTTGCAGCTTCTGCACACCGTACCCGACGATTTGAACCCCTAAATATTACGCCCTTTAGAGCTAGTCTAAATTGTTATAAGTTTTCTTTTTTTGCGCGGACCGTGGATCTATGGAATGAGCTTGACGGGTCTCTGCGCAGACTCGATGCTCAGCAATTTGAAAATGAGTTGCGTAATCGTGTATTTTTTTAAATTGAATTTGTTTTTCCTGTGTTGAACATTTGTATCCACTCCTGTTATGTCTCAATAATCGAGACAACAGTATTTGTAAATAATAAAATAAATAAATAAACTACGACTCAAAGCGAAGAACGGCGAAGTGGTCAGAGATTGCCTCCGCGAATTTCGAGGGGGGATACAACTTTATTTTAAATAAAGTTCAGGGGTTAGGAGCTGGCCGCTTGTCTGCGGCGACCTCTTCTGTCCATGCAACGGCGGCTTTTTGCAGTTCTTCGTCGGGGGGACCGTATTAAGGTATCCCATGTCGCTTCTGAGGGAGCGGGCAGAAGCTCTCTGGGTGGGGGAAGGCCCTCGCATTCCCAGAGGATGTCAGGATGTGACGTTTGTTTGCTATGGCATTTTTAACATAATCTTTGCATTTTGAATCAACCTCTCCGCCTGTGAAAAGTGCTAAGCGGTGAGGAGTGGTTAGGGTGTTAGTTTGAATTCGGCGGAGGACAGTGGCCTGCGCTCTTGTAAGGTTGCTGTGACGTATGGGGTACAATCGCCAGTCAGCCCTGTACATGGTGGTAAGGTCGCTGTAGGAGATCACTGCCTCTCCTGTCGGTGGGCCCGGTTCCAAGGAAAGCGCGACCCGGTTTGCTAAGCCTCGGGCCACTTTATGTGCCTCCTCGTGATTCTTGTGTTGCCGTGAATACCGTATTTGCGTCTGAAGTCGCCGTGCATCGTGTTTGAGGTAAACGACAAGGCTTCATTTGAGGTGGTTTCAATGAAATAAAAGCGCGCAGCGCACATGGTGCTTAACTGTGGGGGGTCATTGCATACGTTGCCTTTCCGTTCACGCCAAGGCGATGTACGCGGCTAAAGTGGCAGTGACCAAAAGCTTTACGTGAGATTGTTTCTCGCTTCGACAACTTACACTGGCGCTGCCACGACTCCTTCAGTCCTTGAACGTTCAACTTTTTTATTTATTTATTACATACCAGCATCGCCCCGGTGGGCATTACAGCAGGGGGGGGCCTAGTTTTGCTGGAAGAAGGGCCCCTACCTTTTATGCGTTTCTATGTGTGTGTGTCACCGTAAAGACGGGTATATATATATATATATATATATATATATATATATATATATATATATATATATATATATAATACAGGTTGCGGAGAGGCTGTCTTCGGTTGCCATAAGACAAATAGAAAAAAGATGTCCCCTTCTAATAAAACAGTTTATTTGTAAACGTGACCGGAGGCCGATCTTTACCAAGGCAAAATTTACGAAGCTTCGATGGGCTTTTATAGCATCGTCCTCCAAGCAGGGAGAGACAGCAACAAGAACAGGACACAGAAAATTAAAGTAAAGAAATGTACAAATGAAAAAATGAGTAGCCAAAAGACCACGCGTATATACACGGACATGCAAAAAACACGTGCATCCTCGGGGGGGCAAAATGACAAAGAAACAGATAACTGTACATCTACCTATCTATCTACCTATATATATATATATATATATATATATATATATATTGTAATGAATAAGGAAGAGACGAGAGACAACGCCCGTACGCTGGGCCAGCTGTTCTTTATCTGACCTCGTCTACCTCTACCTCCAGCTCCCTGCGCACGCGCCCGACTCCCAGTGTCGCTCTTCGTCATCACACTCGGCCATGACTGCGAGCGCGCGGGCTGCCGAGAAGTCTCCGGTGGGCGGCACTAGCTGTTTCGGAGGGGGCCTGACTCGGCTACTCTGGAAATTCGCCTGGCAGTTTGTGAAAGATGGTTCTGGTGGCCGACAGTGGCTATGTCGCCGTGGTCGTTCGCTTTGTTGCTGAGGGTGCTGGGCCTTGGTTGGAAACTTTGTCGATGACGACTCTGGCGGACGAAATTGACTGTGTCGTGGTGGTCTACGACCTCGGCCACGCTGCGACTTGTCAGGGAAAGTGGTCTCGTTTTTTTCTGGTGGACGTAGAGGGCAGCCTTGCGGTAGTCGAAATTCCCTGCAGCGATGCGGCTTGGCATGAAATTTTCTCGGCGACGGATCTGACGGGCGGCCTTGACTATTTCGGCATGGTCGCTGCTGTTTCCCAAACCGCTGGTTCTTCCCAAAACGCCGGCCTTTGTCGCGCCACATCTTTGAAAACAGGACAGGAAATGGTGGAACCGCTAACGCGACTCGCCGCCCCAAACGCGGTCGTATGCACATCTTGCAGCGGGTCGGAGGGTGTCTGGATGTTGTTCTAGACGCCTGCGTCACGGTGGGGTCAAGTTCCCACGCTGTTCTGTGATGCGGCTTCTGCTTTTGCAGCGTTGTCACTCTGTTGCTCCTTGATGTTCTCAAGCCCGCAATTTTTGAAGCCGCGCTGCATGGAGCTAGGACGGCTTCGTCGGAAGCCGTTCCGAGAGCAGAAGACTTGTGCTGTGCTCGTAGGTCTTCGATGAAAACGACCGGAGATGTCTCAGAGACATTGACGTCTTCTGGAGAGGCGTCTTTTAGCAAGAGGGAAGGGCTCGTACGTTCGCTCAATGAATGTTGGGAAGAGTGCAGGTCCGCTTCCGTTTGGCAAGGGAGGAACGTGGTGGAATCCATGGACATGTATGTTTCATGACGTGACAAAGCCTCCAGTATGACTCGGGCTGGTGCCTCCAAGTGCCCAGATGGTGGTGAGCATGGGGGCAGCTTTTCCGATAGACGTGAATGGGAAATGCCTTCGGCCATTGGCAGAGATATACTCGTGTCGGATACCGAGGCAGAGTCACGGCACAGCTTGAGTCCGGTGTTTGTAGCAGGACCGGCTGCGCAGTTCGCCGGTGAGATGCAGGTGGCAGTTGCATCCTCGGGATGGGGGGCCTTCCCGAGCTCTGTCCTCGGGGAAGGTCCAGTTGGACTCGCTGGAGGCACTCGGTATCCGGCCGAAAGCGGCAATCAGGGCAGCACTCCATTCTGCCCAGGACTGCTGTCTCACGCCTTCGTACCTGTGCCACGCAGCGGCACCGTCACGAAGGCGCTCTACGGCCACGGACCATTTCTGCAGCTCCGTCCAGGCCTCGCGGGCTGCTAGATCGTTGACGGTCGCCACCCAACTGTCGGCGTCGTTCTGGAACCCGTGGAATTCCGGTAGTTCGCAGACGGCCGGTGATGGTGGGGCGGCAGGTGAAAATGCGGCGATATTCAACGCGAAGCAGCCCAGCTGGCATGAGAGCTGCATGAGAGTGAGCCGCAGCTCCCTTCGTTGCTCGGGTGCGCTGGCCTCGAGGTCGTATGAGGCGGCTACCTCCAGCATGGCGTCGATGGCGCACAATTCCGGCACGACAGCAGGAAACAGCGCTGAGCTCGACGCTTGCAAAAAGCTGACCGTGACGCGGAGGCGCTCGATGATACGGGAAAGCGCGGCGGCGTTTTCAGGCGATCCGCACGCTGTCTTGTCGGCGTTGGGGCACGCCAAGGAAGCCTGAATGGCGTCCCTTGGATGCTCACCCGTTAGAAGAGTATCGGGCATGGGGTCCGTGTAACGGGGAGCGTACGCGACGTTCCCGAACGGCAGGAGCCCGTGCGCCTTCTCAGACGAAGGTGGTAGCCAGGTTCCTCTCAGGTCGTACCCTGAAATCATCGGAGAGGCATTGACGCCGTCTGCGGATGATTGAATGGGTAGATGCAGCAGCGGTCGTGTCGTGGTGTCCGCGACGCTGTCGGGTGAGGCGCCCGCATAGCCAGGATTCGCGTTCGCGGAGTATGCAGTGTTAGCAACACTCACGGCAGCGAGATCCACGGCCAAGGCAGCCTGGACGGCCTCCCTTTGTGGCTCATACGTTGCATGAGTCCAGGGCGAGAGGGTGTCGCAAGGAGAAGACTGCATGGCATTCCCGGGCAAGAGAACGCTGTGCGCTGTCCTGCCAACGCTGGGATATGGCCGCCTTTGGGCCACCGAGGAGGCCTGGACGCCGTCCTCGAATGGTGGCGTACGTGCTTCCGGCCGTAGCAGGGTCCTGGCGTCCATTGTCGAGGAAGCGTGGACGGCGTTCCGCAGTCGTAGAGACCCGCAACGCCGACGACCCAGGAGAACGTAGAGGTGGCTTCAGCCGCAAGGTTCACTTGTCGAACTGCGCCATTGCAATGAATAAGGAAGAGACGAGAGACAACGCCCGTACGCTGGGCCAGCTGTTCTTTATCTGACCTCGTCTTCCTCTTCTTCTTCTTCTCCTCATCATCATGGCTCATACCCAATGCAGGGGATTGGCCGAGTAGTGAGTGAATTTATTTTTCCAGTATTTTCTGTAATGTATTACTCAGAAGCTATATTTACGTAAGTTATTGAATTAAGGTACGAATTATTGTTAATGAAATGTTTAAAGGAGAAGAATTTAGCTAGATACTCTTTTAGATTGCCTGATGAATTCCTCAATGGCATAGAAAACATCTCTGTGGCTGTAGCCCAGGGTAGAGGCGCCAAAAGAAAGAATAACTGATTCTGATACCTCCAGGCCCAGATTTCGAAGAGGTGGTTCTATGAATCTTTTCCTCAATGACGTGAACCGTCGACATGATAGAAAGAAATGGCTGATGGTTTCCGCCTCGTTACAAAGGAGACACAAAGGGGAAGGCACCAAAGTTGCTCTATGCAGGTAAAAATTTAGGGGGGTAACGCGACAACGAAATTTGGTTATGGCCACTTCCATTATTCTCGACTTAGATAAGTCGCTGCGCCACGGAAATAAGAGGTGCTTATATTCTGGAGAAGCTGTCAATACAGGGTCTGATAAACACTTTCTGAATGTTAGTGAGCGAAATCTTGCCATTGTGATGTGAGCTGTTAGCGGGAAAATCCGAATGATAGGTCCCAATAGAGCCGCCTTTGCTAAAGAGTCAGCCATTTCGTTTAACACCAAGCCTTTGTGGCCTGGTACCCAAATTAAGTGAATACATTGAAGGTGATCAGGAACTAGTACTTTAAGGAGCTTTAGTATAGGCGTTTCGGCAGATGCAGAAAGAGAAGTACACACAGATAATGAATCAGTGATAATTGCAACTACTCTAATTGAGATACTTAACTTGCGTAAAGCTAATATTATGGCCATAAATTCAGCTAGAAAAACAGGGATAAAATCCGGCAGTCGTAATGAAAATGACCACTCAAGTTCAGGGCAAAATATTCCTACACTGGATCTTTCCTCAGATTGCGATGCATCCGTTGCAATAACCACATTCGTTGGAAGAGTATTTAGATGCTCTTGTAACAGTCCATTTAAAATGCCGTGAGGTAGTAATTTTGCATGGTTGGGAAAAATATCGTGGTAGACAATTTCTATGGAGTTATGTTGCCTAGTCAAAGGAAGGACATCGCGAATTCGAACATTTAGGGAATCAAGTAATGTTTGAACAAATATAATCTGGGGCTTGCGGAATCTGGGCCAGTGCTCGGAGAAAAATAAGTCGGGATTAGATATGAAAACAATTTGAGTATGATTCGTCTTCCTCTGCCTCCAGCTCCCTGCCCACGCGCCCGAATCCCAGTGTCGCTCTTCGTCATCACTATATATATATATATATATATATATATATATATATATATGTTGGAACAGCGCTAGCGCCTCAGTGAAAATGCGCGGGCTTTAGGTGTGGCTAGTCGAAGAAGACGACGACGACGTGGAGAGAACCACGCGCTGTTCGCCTGTGTGGCGTTGTGTAGCCTGTGTGGCATGCTATTATGTGAGTTTAGTAAATTATTCTATACCATTTTATTACGTCTCGTGTGTTCAACGACGCCCGAAGACTATATATATATATATATATATATATATATATATATATATATATATATATATATATATATATATATATATATACACCTAGCATACATCATTTCATCATGCAAACCACTGATAAGCGATCACGCATCGGCCGATACATGTTACATCATAAAAATATTTCAAGTAAACTATACCTTAATGATGTCCTTAATTATTATTAAGACCAGGTGAATTAATTATCAGAAGCCAAACACAACGCCCCAATACTGTATTGCAGGCCATCGAGTACATTATAATTCTGCCTCTTGGGACTATGAAGCGGTTGAGTATAACCTGCCCTATGATGGTCCAAGGGGGAAGATACCGTTCCATAAAATTAGCACTATTGCCCTTTTTGGCGTTCTGTACAGCAGTATTACCAAAACAAGTGACAAGCTGTTGTATTACTTGCATTATTCGCCGCCGAAAAGCCCCCCGCTAGAATCTTACGCTGACCTGCTATGCAGTGAAGGCGAGGCAAAGGCAAACTTTCTTCTACCTTGTAGTTGTTTTTCTCCCTTAAAACAATATCTACTCTTTTGAAACTTTCTGTATGTCTTGCCATATTTTTACTTGGACCGGTACATTAAGAAAATGAAGCCTCAATATGAGTCAAAATGCAAGTTTTTCTAACTTTGTCACAATATTGTGGCAACGTTTTTGCTTCATACGCTCCCGAAGTATTTTCATCATTTAGTACAGGAACCCATGAAACACATAATGTGAATGTATTACTCGCGAAAAAAATCTGTGCTTTTTACAAAATACGCTAAACATGCAGCATATTGCAATTTTTCGCCAAGGCCAAATATAAAGAAAGGTAAAACTAAAATGAATAAACTATCATTGGAATGAAAGATTAGCGCCTTATGATTATGTAAAAACTTGTTTCGTAGTAATTCCTAAGAACAGTAATTTTGTACAAATTATTTAGCGCGACACAGTTTTACTTGGGTGCCCAAAGTTCGAAGCGTCCTCTAGGCAACACAAAATTTTTTAGCGAAAAATAACGCCTCAATAACTACTTATCACTCTCACATATACCTGGACATTTTTTTTTCAGCAGGATCGGAGATGGTCGAGAATTGGCCTGGTACACTTGATATGGAATGACCCTTATATATATATATATATATATATATATATATATATATATATATATATATATATATATATATAAATCACGGTAGACACAATCAGTAAATACATGCATTCCTTTCGTCCAGTGTCAAGCCCCACATCTCCGGCTCACCCCTTCTTCTGTGTTCGTGAAGCATAATGAGAGGGAGAGGCTTCATAAGAAGGGTAACCGTGTAGAAGATGCGAAGCAGCGCGCGCTAACGCTTACACTGGTGGCGGCGTTGACGCTGGCGCTCATCGCAGCGTTGCGCAGGAGAAAAAACTGGGGATGCGCAAAGCAGGCAGTGATGGAGCAGTGTTTCCTACTGGAACATGCCAATCGCTGCTAATGGGCAATGAGAGACAGAAGACTCCGACTGGACACAAAGACCCGCACTCCGCTTTTAGTTAACGCGCACGCTGCGAATTTTTATTGTTCAACAACGCACAGGAGAAATCTCCCACCGGCACCTCCTTGGAGGTCGAGATCCATTGCCATATATACGGGGTGGCCAGTGAACGGTTGTGCAGCGCGAGCAGTCGGTTTTTTCAACCAACTCGCTAGCAGACGCTGCCTGCGTCGGCGTCGCGAGGCGAGAGAGGGGGAGCGTAGGAGACGAGAGAGAGGGGGGTGACACGCATGCGCAGTGGGAGTGTGAACGCCGTGGGCAGGGATGCGTAGAGAGAGGGGGGAGCGTAGGAGAGGAGAGAGAGGGGGGACGAGCATGCGCAGTGGGGAGTGTAGACGCCGCGGGCAGGGATGCCTAGAGGAGAGAGGGGGGGAGTGTAAGAGAGGAGGGGAGGCGCATGCGCAGTGAGGGTGTGGTTGCCGCGGGGAGGGATGCCTAGAGGGGGAGAGGAGGTTTTTTATTTTTATTTTTTTTGAAGGGTTTGCGCATGCGCAGTAAGGGTGGGCACGCGGCACACCACCACCACCACCACCGGATTAAGCTTCGCCATAAGATGCTTCACATCTAAAAAGGTCTACGGACCATAAGCTTCAGGACAGTCCCATGTAGTTTAAGGTAAACAAATTATCACTGCGTAATACATGCACACATTACACACGAAATGCAGAAAACGCACGTTAGACAAAAGCGGAAATTCCAAGTACGACGCAACGCCATTATAAACAAAAGCTTTTTTTTTCACTCGATCATTGTTTTAACGGCGTCACTTCAGTTCCACATAATCGAAAGCCCTTGCGTCACAGCGATAATACGTAGCGTTCATCATTTCGCGGTGTGTAGGCAAATATTACATCACACGGCGTTTTTCATGCAAGGCGTTCGTGCATTGAGGGTGAAACTTACGCGACGAGCACTTCAACCCAGCACATCATTCTGGGCTTGTGGCACGCGTCACATAATCACACACGCACCAGATGAACACGATTATCTTTATATTGCACGCACGACAGCATATTCTCCACACCTGGTTTGTTTACTTTCGCACTGTGTTGCGCTAACGGGTTATGTTCGTCGCTTTCTTGCGCTTCGTCCGCACATGCCGTCCGCACATATATCATTCATAGAGACGCACAGAACGGTGCATTGCGCAATAGATCACCAAGATTTCCACGCTGCGAGCTCCAAGTAACACACACATAGGCACGCTCACGAGGGAACGCTAATGCCATGGCTTTTGCGGACGGTAATCGTACACAGACGCGCACATTCAGACTTCACCTCACGGCACACGAATGAACGCGACAATCGGCGATGTGGTGACACTCAGGCGACATGCTTGGTGTATCCGAGCGATGGAAGGAACACACGCCGTGATGAAACTTGACGCTGCCGATAAGACGGAACGCGTTAAAGCGTCGCAAAACACTCCGAGCAGCCGCTGCTTCGGTGCACATCAAACGCGGCCCAATCACAAGCTTCTACTGCATCGAATGACGACCGGCGAAGATGATGCTGCATACGTGCGGATAACAGTAGGAAAGAGCTTCTTCTGGAAGAAACAAATGCCCCAGGAATTCGAATTGACGGACGGCTCTCAGTCTCGGTGCAGCGGTACCTCGCCTCTCGTCGCGAACGGCGCCATGTTGCATTTTTCATTGGTTCGTCTTAACCGTTACGTCATGGTAAAGAGTGGCCGTAATTGTACGCGCATGATACAAATGGACAGCGGTACAGTTTACTTTTTATTCTTAGCTTCTCACCGACTATACATTACTCAATCTAAAAGCGAAAAGGAGGAACACACTACGGGCAGAAAAACCATTGAACTACTCTCTGGTGCGAGCGCATCCAGTGTAAGCAGTCTCGCGAGCTTCGCTAGTTTCCAGAACGTGGCGCCTGGTTTATCCAACGGAGTATAGCACAGCCGTTCTGAGCGGTTTCATGTCAGGACCTGGAGCGTTCGCTGGGCGCCCCCCCCCCCCTCCTCCCCAGCCGGACTACTGGCTTGAAACATTTTATTTACTTATTTCTTGTCAATCACTGCAATCCCGCTACGACTCTTTTGAGGATGGGGATACAGCTTCATGTTGTGGCTGCTACGGCAAACAAAATGAATATTAAAAAAAATTGCATATAGGTGCTCGTACAAGGACCGTATATCATGAAATAAAGATACGCCTGACGCACAACTGCAAGAACGCCTCAAGTTCAAGTGCAGAAGTAACAGAAGGACAACAGAAATAAAAAAAATTCCACAATATGGAACAAAATCAAGTTCAGTGAAAGCTGCAACACCACATCCTTGGGCAGTTCATTCCATTCAGTTATGGCCCTGGCAAAAAATGAGTATTTAAAGCAGTTATTGCAACATTCAAGGTGGTAATTTTTATTGCATGCATGTTGTCTTGTAGCGTAACCTCATCATGAAACAAGCGCAATATGCACGAGGCTAAGAAAGGGCACAGGACAGAGCGCTTTGTAGCAACTGAAAATTATTATTACGGAAAGAACGTTCTTATATATATACGCATCACATAAACGCACGCCACCACAAACTACCCTTATTATCACGAATAGTGTGAATCAACAAAAGACCGCTATGATAAACGATTGCATACAGCACGGAAGCACGTGTTGACCCCCCCAAAATAACAAGAAAAGAAATGAACGGAGTCACGTGACGTCCAAAGAAGCAAATTCAGAATATTTAAGCACAACAGACGCATCGCTAACGCACTTATCGCCTCCTTTCTTATTTCGAAAAATTTCAATTATTTCTCTTCTCGCTCGCTTCTTGTGCTTGTCGATTATTTCTGTGTCACAAAGTTTTGGCTGGCAAGGGCACAAGTTTGGCCTGTGCACAAGTGCACAAGGCTGGCAAATTTTTCGAATATTCGGAAAATGTACTTTAAGAAACAGAACTTTACGAATGCCCTGGTTCCGGTTCGCATTAAAAACTATATTGCATACATATGATATTGGAGCTGAATATTACTAAAGATAACGGCCTATTAACTCTCAATATAATTAATGGAAAACAATCCAAGGGGCACATTCAAAAAGAGAGGACGCTTTTCTTGTGGAATAGCTGGGATCGTCGCGCCACCAGGCAGAGAAGATCTCAACGACATGCTTCTTTCGACGTGGACTCCGAGATCCCCCTTCCACAGCAGTTAAACCACGGAATACACCAGGTCACTCGAACGCCGAGGTTCGAGTCCCATTACCAGACACCCAAGTCAACAATTGTGGTCGCGTCTAGATTTCTCCTGAACGCCATATAATTGTGGCTGAACTTTATTATGTCAATTAAAAACGAACCGTGTGGCAGTATTAGGTAGTGTTCTTTTCAGCACCGGCGCTGTTTAAGCTTTTCGTTCAGACAGTTCGCATTACC